>WAAG01023781.1:0-81793 GCA_013390105.1 Tichodroma muraria
CGGCCCGCCGCGCGATTGCCGGCAGCCCCGGCTCCCTGCGATCGGGGGCAAAACTTCAGCTTCCCCCTTTCCGTGGTTCTTTCGTTGTTTCCCCGCTCTAGGAGAACTGGGTTGTCTCCCTCGTTTATTTAAAATTTTTAACTGCGTCAGGCGAAGGCGCTCAGGGCGCCCTTATCCTAGTTCTTGTCCTAAAATAGGGCGAGGGGAGGGTTGGGAAAAGAACGGGCTGGGAAAGCCTGCCGAGCGAGCCGCCGCTGTCCCGGCTGTGCCCGGCCGCGGCGGCTCCGCCGTGCCCCGGGCTTTCCGCGCTCCGGCGGTGCCCGCGGGCTCGCTCCGTAGAGCGGTGGCTGCTGGGGGTGGCAGTGCCCCCCGGCCACCCCGTATTCGGGATGGACATCTCCGTGCCGCTTCCTAGCCCGCCCGGTGCGGAGCCAGCTGGGGCGGCGAGCGGGAGCTGGGAGTTCTCGCCCCGCTCCGGGGGCTTGGTGGAGTTGGTGAAGTTGGTGCTCGGATGGGTTTTTCAGAGAGAGCTGCGGCTGCTCCCAAAGTTGCTGGTGAAGGGGACGCACTGTCAGGGCTGGCTTTGGTTATTTTGCTCTTGTCGTCGTCCTTGTCTGCCGAGTAGAAACGGGGGGATTCAAATCCTGCGTGCTGCGTCTTAGCGAATGGGAAGGCGAAGGTTGGACAGGCGGTGACCTTGGCTGGAGTGCTGGGGACCACTCTTCTACAACTGTACAAGTTGTGAAATGTGGTGGGGACAGGGAGCTCGCCTCACGGACTGCTGGAGAACAGCAGCCTTCCCGAGCCTGGAGCTGGAGGCTTAACTGGGACTGGATTCACTTCTAACGGGAGGGAGGGAAGTGCAAGGTGTACACTTATAAGGATCCCCAGAACCTAATTTTTCTGCTTTCTTCTGGGTACTTTTTGTTTGGCCTTATGTGTTCAAATTTGTAACTGCCTCAGTAAATTTATTCACGGGCTAATTTTATTCCAGCAGGCTGGAAAAGTTGCATATCACCCCTGACACATTCAGCTATTCAGCTCTTACGTGTTCCTCCCTGTAGTAGACTCAGACCAGTAGTTGTTTCCTTCTCAGTGAGCAACGGGATGAGGGAATGTGCTTCTGTCATTATCGGTGGTGAGCCTTGCAGCCTGGGGTTTCGGAATAGCTCAGCACCATCTGCGTGTAGCTAAATGCCTCCTCCTGGATGTCACTGCACAGTCCAGGCTGCTCGCGTGGATTCTGCGTGCCACGGGCGCACATGCAGATAGCAGAAGTATTCTCTGCAGCACTGAAAAGGCTTTTTAGCAACTCCTGTGAGCTGGTAACTGTCAGAAGGGGTTGTTAGGTTAGGGATAATGGGTGTTGGCAAAATAAATTGTATCTGTAGGTTTGTGTGCTTTCATGATCTGTTTTCATCACTTTTTTTCTTCTTTCCCTTCTGCTTTTTCTTTTTTAGGGTGATCTTGAGTTCTTCTTAACTTGCTAGTGCTCAGCCTCCTCATGCCTCCATCTCCTTTAGACGACAGGGTAGTAGTGGCACTTTCGAGGCCAGTGAGACCTCAGGATCTCAACCTGTGTTTAGACTCTAGCTTCCTCGAACCTGCCTCTTCTGCTGGTGAGAGCCACTCCAGTCTGCTCGGCGCAGCTGTCGTGTCCCTAAAGACTGCTAATCTCACGTATATGCCCTCATCCAACGGCTCTGCACGCTCCCTGAGTTGTGGATGCAGCAGTGCCAGTTGCTGCACTGTGGCAACGTACGACAAGGACACTCAGGCCCAAACTCAAGCGAGCACCAGCAGCGCCCACGCCGGAGCCTCCCCCGCCTGCCCTGCCAACCAAATGGTCAACAGCAATGAGAACGCTGGCAGCCTGAGCCCGCTGGGCGGAGTGGGGAGCCCCGTCTCGGGCAGCGCCAAGCAGCTCGCCAGCATCAAAATCATCTACCCCAATGATCTGGCCAAGAAGATGACCAAATGCAGCAAGAGCCACCAACAGAACCAAGGGCCTGTCATCATTGACTGCAGGCCCTTCATGGAGTATAATAAGAGCCACATTCAAGGGGCTGTCCACATTAACTGTTCTGACAAGATCAGCCGGAGAAGGCTCCAGCAGGGCAAGATCACCGTCTTGGACTTGATCTCCTGCCGGGAAGGCAAGGACTCCTTCAAGAGAATCTTTTCCAAAGAAATCGTAGTTTATGATGAGAATACCAATGAGCCAAGCAGAGTGATGCCTTCCCAGCCACTCCACATAGTGCTGGAGTCACTCAAGCGAGAAGGCAAGGAGCCCCTCGTCCTAAAAGGTAATCCTCCTCATTGTCCAGACACAGTGTGTTGATTTGCTTTGCAGTGTGTGCTCTCTGCTGTCAGCCTTGCTGATGGTTGGACCTTGAAAGCATCTGTTTATCTCTGGGAAGGCCTGTGTGCCTCAAGTAACCAGTGACAAAGCAAATGCCTTCCATGGACAAATCATGGAGCTGGTAGCAGGGAGATGCTTGCTTTTCTCTGAATGTTGTCCTTGAGTAGCAGGAGGGGTGAGAAGTGGAAGGAGGAGGAAATGTGCTTCCTGGTGTCTGTCTGTGCAGATGAAGAATTTCCCCCAGTGCTTATTCTTAGTATTTATAGCCCAAGGAGCAGAGGTTCAGGAGGGGATACTTCTCTTTTAGCTTGTCAGACTGACCTTTGCTTACCAACCTTATTTTAGTCCATGTAAAACTGGACTCATAGGTGCTGGAGATGGACAGTGGGAGAGTAGAAGGAGGGGGGAGGAAAGACAAGGGAAGTCACTTGGTCTGAGGGATTGTGTCATGGACCAGTCAGCAAAACTTGAGGAGCAATCAAGCCTTGTTTCAGTGACCCCAGATATGGGGTCAGAATAATGGACAGAAGGAGATTATTTGTTTAAAAAGTAATCTGAAAGTGTTGTGTTTCTGTGTATGAGTGCTTATGTATGTATATGGCTTTCCTGGAAAGGCTCCTATTTTAATATGGAATTTGGTTTATCCCTTAATGCTTTGGCGGAGATGAGCCCCACCAATTAAGGCATCATCCAAGGACACTTCCCTTCCTTCACTTTATTCTCGAGATCCTATTTATAACAATGCTGCCCTCTAGATTAAATTTCCTTTCCCCTGGGTGTTTATGCCATTCGGAGGCATGGTTGGCAGAGACTGGCTGTGGCAGTGGGAAACTATGGAAGGATTTGCTGCTTAGCTCATGCTGTATGTATTTAATTTGCTTAATTTTTCTGTGCAGCTTGCTACTTCCGGCCTGCATGGTGTGGCAGGAGAGTGGAGTGGGCTGATACTTTATCCCTTTTCCTCAGCTGAGTTTCATGGCTTTGTAGGACCTAAGGGTCCTGTGAGATACTTCTCTGTGTGTGTATCTTGTGGAAACTTGAAACTGCTTAACTGCCTCCTTGCTCCTGTCAAGAGTGTGGTTGTGCTGGGCTTGTTTTGATACTTGCTACAGGATCCCAGTATGCTTTTATTGAGTCTCTGGGGTCATGATGATGCCCTTCATCTGTGGAAGAGGGAGATGAGGCGCTTGGCAGGGCGAGGCTGCCACGGGAGTCCTGCCTTTCTGGTGGGAATGCTTCTGTTTTACAGCCTTTGCAGCTGGATGTGTGGTTGTAGTCTGCAAGCCTTCCTATCCTTAGAAAAGTGGCATGCTGAAGGTGTTCTCTGTGTTCCTCTGAAACCACTGTAGCTTCTCTGAACCTCGCACTGGTACTTCCTCAGTACCTGGAGAGAGGTCGTGGCTGAGATGAAGCTGCGGAGCAGTAATTGGGCCGTGCTGAGCTGCTGGGCCCCGGGGACAGGTTGAGGCAGCCCCTTCTCCCACCTTCCAGCTCTGCATGCTGCTTTGGGTTTAACCAGGTGCTCGTGGGAGTCCTCCGGCCGTTTTTGGTTTTCAGACACTGAGAAATACTGGAATACACAGGCTACCTCGAGGCCCTGCTTAGCAAAAATCCCCTCCCCAAACTGGCCTGTCAACAGATCTGGAAGTGTGCCGGCAGACAGCCCAAATCCTTTGCTTTTCGGATGTAGTGATGAGCTGTGCTGGAGCAGACGTCGCCTCGGGGAGCCTGTAGTGAGGAGCTCCCCCCATCACCGTGACTCACCTCCCGTTCTTTGAAGTGGGCTCCAGCTGGGGTCAGATGGAGTGGAGCATGGGATAAAGCACCATTTGGGAAGGCTGTGGGCTAAGTTTCCGAGCTGGGGGAGCGGCGCTGGAAGCACTCCTTATTTAGGTTTCACTTGACAGATAGCTTTTTTTTTCCATCGTGCTTCAGCAGCCCCGGAGCTGGCGCATCCCCATCCCTGGGTTCAGGCGCTAAAACGAAACTGGGGGTGGCCGGGAGCCCTCTTTGCCGGGCTCTGTTACTTGGAGTGATTTCTCTCGCTCTCCGCCGCCCGGCCCTAATTTATTGCCGGCCCATCTGATCCCCCGTGTTGTGTTTGCAAACACCGGTTGCTAGCCGGGCTGTCCAAGTTGCCGTCCCCCTGACCCGGTGCCACCTTCTCCATGTTTGGTGCTGCCTGTCAGCCCGCGGCCCCGCTGCCGTTTTCGTGGCACGCTGGCTCAATCCCCTCGCCGAAGCCGGGGCTTGGGTTACAGCTCTGCCCGCCCCGCACGCCTGCGGGTTTGAGGAGCCCCAGGCTTTTTGAGCAGCACAGAAACAAAACCCTGTGCTGTTTTCCAAGGCCGGGCCGTGATCTATAGATAAACGTATGTATGGTGCGCCTTATTTAGGCACGAGTTAAAAAGAGGTGGCCTGGTTTATTTTTAATGTAGCAGACCAGTATATAAACTAGTGCTGTGACAAGAGAGGGTTTCGTGTCTGCTGTGGCATGGAAGATTTTAAGACTTCTGTTCCTCCCTTTCTATCCATGCCTCTCCTTGCTACTTCCTTTAACATATTTTTGGTCATAAACGTAACATATGCATAAATTTGATTTAAGCTCTTAAGAAGAAAGATTTGCTTATTTCTTTTGCTACAAGGCATGGCAACACTTGAGACAGGCATAAATCCTCTATTTTTACAAAAAATAAACCCTTAAGAATCCTGTATTTTCACAGTCCTGCTACACAGGCTGTAGCAGCCTGAGGTGTCAGGGTTGAAGCTGCTGCTCAGTCTGTTTATAAACAAAACAGGAAGAAGTAATATTTCCCCCAGCACCCCTAGACCATGGTATTCCATGGTTGCTGAAACCAGAAGGCCTCACTTCTTGCTCTTTTAAATTTTCTCTTTTTATCTTAGCGTTGTGAGGGACAGGGGGCAAGACCAGTGATATGAGCCCAGTGTCCCTTCTGCTTGAGGCCAATGTCCAAGCTGAATTTGGGCATGGGGAGACTGTGGTGCCGTGACCCTGGGCTAGGTCAACAGCCTTGGCCCTCCTTGGTAGGGTTGTACCCCTTTCCCTCCTGCAAACCCAACAGTGAGGCATCTCTGCCTTCCCTGAGCACCTCAGCTCATAGCAAAGTGGCCTGGAGTCCTGGGGGCTCGTGTGCTTGAGTTTGCTACTGGGACCTAAAAATGGAAAGTGGGAAATTCATTTGCATTCAGATGAAAAGTACTCTTTTTCCCTGACTGAGACATTTAGGCTTGAAGTTCAGTTGTTTTCTTTTCACAAGTTAAGTTAAATGTACAAAGAAAACAGAAATGAAAAATTGAAGTATCTGTGCTAGCACATCTTGACAACTTTTAACACAACAGGAGTTGCCTTTGTCTCCCTGACCAGGTCTAGTGGCATTGTCTCCATTTTGCCATTCTTCCTCTTCCTCCAAGACGCAGCATTGGGAGCCTTGTAAACCTGCTTAAATCTTGTGTTTAGTTTGTGTAGCTTCTGTCTCTGACTTGATGGAAGCAATGGAATTCAAAAGCAGAGGTGAAAAATATGATTTGGGTTTTTGTTTTTTTAATTCCCACTGTATGCTGTAAACTCATGGCTGGACTTCTGCAGAGGAGATGGGGAGGTACCAGCTGGTTCCTCCACAAAATCTTGTTCCTTCTCTGTTCTTGTTCACAGTCTGAGGGGCTTATTTATGCTCTGGCTTTCAGTCTTCTCTTTGCTCGTCAGACGGGGAAGTAAATGAAGTGACTTGCTCTCATTGTAGTCAGGAGTGTGAGACCTGCCAAGAAACCACTCCATGCTTTCTGCCATGGTCTAAGAATAGTTTCAGATCTCTTACCACATTAGAGTCACATATCAGCAAAGTTGTAACAACTACAGAGGGACTGAGATGCTTACAAAAGGAATAATTACTTGCTTTATGTTCTCCTATATTCATGTAAATACTGTGATCAGCTGCCTTTGAAATACCTGACCTAGTCATAACCTGTACAGATACATTAATTATTGCTGTCATTAGTTATATAATTTAACAGTGTCAGTGTTGCTTTAAACCCTAATTGGATTACACTGCACAAGTGTATTTGAAAGTAAAACTTGATGTAATGGTCAACAAATCCAGCTGACCAACAAAACATGTGCCTGGCACTTATTCCCACCAGAGATCTCCACTGAATAAGTATTAAGTCATGGTTGTAATAGGGAAATGTGTAGTTTTAAAAACACTGGATGTTTCACATGAGTTACTTAACAATTTAAAATAAAATGTGTTGCCTCTGTGCTGCAGAGGAGAGCTGGCCTCATCAGTCATTGGGGGAAGAGCTTCTGCTGGCTCTGTCGGGGCTGAGGTTTCAGCTTCAGTGTTCAGACTCTGAACGCTGGTGCTTAAAGTATCTTTGTACTGGAATAAATGATCTTGGCCTTCACACTAGAAAATTGGTTGTATGTGTTGTATATGTCGTTACCTTTTGCATATAGATACATTGGGACAGTAGTGTGGCTGGAGACCACGGTCTTTACCATATTTGAGGGTATACTTCTGCAGATGAGAGGTACCTCTGAACTTTGCCTATTCAACAGTAATGGTAAATGCGGCATTTTCTCCCAGCTTATGGCATCTGAGAGTTTGCTGTGCTGGGTTGCATGATGCCTATCAGATTTTAACTGTCCTTGGGAAGAGAGCAATGACACTGCCTTGGAAAGGGAGGAATAGAAAGGAGATTTTTTTTTTTTTTTCCCCTGTTTTTGGCTCCCCATTTTCTTATACCCTTGGAATTAAGGACTAAGATTTAAGAAGCAAACTGTTATATTAAGCAAATGTCTCTGATGCTTGTAAAGAAAAATCTGGTTCCAGTTCTGTGTAAACTGGGGTAACATTTCCTATGATGTTCCTGGTAGGTAGATGTTGGGTTATAATTAGCTGAATGCCTCATGTGCTGCCCTTACCCTTACCCTGCCAGAGGTGAGAAATTCCGCTACTGAAATCTTTCTCGGATGGTGTGCTTGTCTGTCTTCTGGCTTTTTATTCTTGAACACAACCTTTTGTAGAGGCTCAGGATGGAAGGGTAGCTGTATTTGAGTTTTAAGTGGTGTCTGCATCTTAACTAATACAGATGGACTATTTCTAAAAAATTTCTTTTAGACCTAGACATGGGTGGTTTCCTTCCAAAGCAGCAGCCAACGTTTTTACTATATTTATGAGCACAGAGGTTTTTAGTGAGATTGCCTTGGCTTTATGATGCGTTTGAGGTGGGAGATTATCCCTTGTCTTTAGGCTATGACTCTACTCTGTGAAAAGCCCCATTATAATTAGGGGTTATTATTTATGCAAGCAACTCAAAAGTGAAGAAATGCCATAAAATATAAGCAGCATGCACACATCTCAGTGTTTCTCTGCTTTTCAATTTCACCAGCCAGCCAGGAGGGAAACACCTCTCAAACATTCAGCATCAGCTTGCAGGGCTATAGAAGTCATGCTGTTTAAAGAAATAGATTATGGTAATCTGAAGATAACCTAATGCACTGTCCCTCTCTGTGTGAGATAAGGTTATGTGTGGTGCTTTGGCCTTGTTGGGAAGTCCCTGGTGGACCTGGGAGAGTGCTGGCTACAGAAATCACTAGGCTGACTTGGATTACTGTGAGCAGTTGTTTTTCTGAAGCGTTGATTCTAAGTTCTTACCTGAATCAGCCTTTAGCAGTTTTTTAAACACCTCCATGCTGTAAAAGTTAATTTGTTGTTATCACAAAGGTGTTTGGTAAGCTGGGACTTAAAGAAGAGCAGCGTATATATATCATGGATGCCACCTTTCCCTGCCTCATTGAAAAGTAAAGGCTGCAAAGAGTCCCATTGAGAGGAGACTGGATCAAGGTGCTGTCTTGAGCATTGCATTTGCTTCAGCTTCCTCTGGCAGCCTTCCACCTGCTCTCGATCCATTGAACGTTGAGGGTTGTGAGAAAGCTTGAAATGTGCACTGGTGCCCTTGGGTTTGGCCACCAGTCCTGGCTGTGCCAGTCAGGACACCCTGGGAGGAGGCAGAGTGGGGACTGCTGGGGGAAGGAGGCACGGCGGGATTCAGAGGACGTGTTTCTGCAGCTGGGAAGTCCAGGGGTGCTCGTGGTCTCTGCACGGTGTGTTGATGAATGCTCTGTGGTTCGTAGTGAAGCCTGGGGGTTTTGCTGTTTCATTTTGTTTGAACACCTTGTCACTTTTTAGTACAGGAAGCTCTTGACTTCAGTTAATATCTATGGTAATATCTATATCAATTTAAATCTATGAGGGCAGCCTCACATCCCGGGAGCACTCTGAAGGTTGTTTTTGGTGTGTTCTCTGCTGCTTAGAAAGATGTTGATTCTCCAGGTGCCTGTGTCCTACCAGGAGGTGGTCTCTGACCTAGTTCTGGAGCAGCATTTTGGGGCTGGAGGGAGAGAGGGAGAGATGGAGAAGCAAGTCAGTCCACCATGTGGTGCAAAAAGGGAGGAACTGGACTAGCGGGATAAATCTGGGCCTAGATAGCCGGGCAGTCTTATGGCCAGGGGAGCTCTGACTAAGCCAACAGACTTGCCATGAGGCATAGAGAAATTATTTTCATCTGATTTGTTGTTGTTGTTTTTTGTTTTTGTTTGTTTGTTTTGCTGTCCTTTGCACCCCCTTTGTAAAACAGAGCTTATCTCTCTTGTTGCCATTGGTGTTAAGTGTGTTTGACCCCAGCTCCATCCACAGTCACTGTGGTGCCCTGGTACAACACAGCTGCCTGTTGCAGAAAGTGGGAGATGGGTTTAGAAGCACCCTCTTCCCTTGACAGTGCATTTTGCTAAATTTTAGGCTCTGATTTGCCTCCAGAGTGTTTTCTTGTGCTTTAAAAAAATCGAGGTTCATGTGTTTCTCTTCTTGGGCGTGGGAGTTGCCTCCTTTTCAGAGGAATTCTCTGTAAATGAATTCCCAGTAAAGAGAGTGAGATCTAGAAGGGGCACAAGCTTCTGGTCTCCTGGCACTTGGTTCAGTGAGCCTGTCCCAGGAGAGAGGCTGGCACAGAGAGACCCAAACTGGCAAGTCTACGGGAGCAACTGGGACCTTGTAGGTCTAGGTGCCACCCAGTCCCTCTGACTTGAAGCAATCAGCTTCTGATTGCTGCTGCCCAGGCAGTGCCACCCTTGTCTAGCTCAGCTACAGCCACAGCTCCTGCAGTGGGAGCTTCTGCACTGGGCTGTCCCCACTGGAGGGTCTGGGGATGGTGGGGTCGGGAGGGAACTGTACATCTGTCCTTACCTGCTGCTGGAGGAACAGGAATGCTCCTAATGGGTGGAAGGGCTTGGGAGCCACTGCTCCTGCCAGGGTTAAGTGCTGCTTTGTGTGCATGCAACACCCTGCTTCCAAGATCAGGGCTTTGAAGGAGTAAGTAGGAAAAAATAAATTAAGAGAATAATAATAGAGATGTGAACACGTTGGCTCCTACTCTTTTACTATGCCCTAGCTTTAAAAAGTCTACAGCATGCCTGGATAAATTCCCACTTGATTCACTGCAACAGAGAAGAGCTGCTTCTAATTAAAGGTAATGAAAAGAAGAACAAATGTTACTCCTTGTCCACACATGAATTATCATATATTTTATTTCAGTTTTTTACAATGGCTTGAAGAGACTTGGAAAATGGAAGATAACTTGCAAGCTTCTGTCACATCAGTTGAATTGCTTGTCTCCAGTTCATTATGGCAAAGTGTGATATTAAGCCTTATGTAAGCAGTTGAACATTAATGTTTTAAAGCAAAAGCTGTTGTAGTAGTTGACCTGCACTATGTTGGTGCTAGGCTCTTAATTCTTCTTGTTCTCTGTTAAGGTAATGGGAATCTGTCTGTCCAGTTGATGAGAGCTAAGAATAAGACTTGCTGTTGCTTAAAAATTGCTGGCATATTTTAGGTACAAAACCACTGATTGTTTAAAATGAAATTAATCTTAAATTCATAGGTGTTAGTCCAGCAAGGCAAAGCAACATCTCTTTTGAGGGATAACACAGTTCCTATGTTTCCTGGGAAATATTAGTGTTAACTCACCCGTGGAGACAAGGAGTCATTTTATTTGGACACAGGAGTTGATTTTCATCTGACTGAATTCTGTAAATATCTCTTTTTCTCTTCCCCTCTTCCTACTTCCTTCTTGCCTTGACTCTGGAGAATATGGATGCAATCTGGGTCAATTTTCTCTTTCCCTGTGGGGTTTTTGGGGGCTGGCCTTGGTTCCTTGATCATTTAGACCGGGATATATGTGCCAGCAGAGCTGGCCCTGAAGCTTTTGTCGGAGTGGGGGCTGTCATGCACCATGCTAGTTCCAGTAGTCTGCTGCTTTTATTTTGGACTGTGTGGTACTGGGATATGTCAAGACAGCATCCTTTGCTTTCTCTGTTTTGCCTTCATGTGCTATTATGGAATACCTTGCTGGAAAATGTCAAATCAGAGCCAGATATTGTTATTTCTAGCTAAGAGGGTATAAACTTTTCAGTCTAAGAAGATTCATCAGGAATGGATGGTACTCCCAAATGGGGGTGTGGTAGGTATATCAACACCCTGTTTTCCTTCCATGTTAATGTGCATGGTGCTGGTGTTTCTGATGTAGAGGAGCAGTGGTTTGGACTGGAAAAGAGGCTGTGTTATCTGCAGGAGAAACAAAGTAGCCTGTTCTCTCTTTAGAAAGAAGCTGTCCTGGACAGGTTGCCCTTAAAAGGGGAAAGAGAATAAATGGATGGCTGAAGCATGAAAATGTCAGTGTTCTCTGAAACACGCAGATTAAACAGAAAGGTCCACTCCTACGCACCCAGGATTACGGATGTTTGACACAGTGCTGGGACCCTTCTCCCTCCTCAGACGTGCTGAGCCACAGCTGCCCGCATCTTGCTCCTGTGCTGGCTCTTTCCAGGCCACTTGCTTGAGAGATGCATATGGTGATGGCCAGGGAGGGAACTGGTAATAGATTAAAAAATAAATGAAACTTGGTGTTCTGGGCAAATCTGCTCAGCTCTACCTCTGTCTGGGAAAGCAGACCCATAGCTCTTTGTCAATATAAAACCATTTGTGGTATTTTATTGCATTAAAATAGTTTCTGTTCCCTCCCCCCTCACTTCCCCTGCCTCCTTTGTACATAGCTTTAGTATTTCTTGATGACCTTTTTGTTAATATGATTTCCAGTGGGAGCATTTCACAGTAGAAGTATGTATTCCTTCAGGGTTTACGCTGACATTTCCAGTGATTATTTAATTGGACTTCATGTTAGCCTGCATCCCCATGGGAACACATACTTTTGCCATGAGAAGTTGTAATGTGACTAATTTTGAGTTTCTGCTATAAACGCTTGCCCTCCAGGGAGGGTATGTCCAGTCCTCCTTGATGGCTGCAGAGTCGTCACCATAGTGGTTTTGGGATGTGAGGTTTCTTGCCTTATTCCTATTTACATTGTTGCGTAGTTTAGTCCTTGTACCAAAATTCAGAGCAGGCCTTCTCCTCTTTCACTTTTCTGACTGCTCCCCAAGGATAACACAGTGCTTTGAAGGATGCTGGCTTATTTTCCCATGAATACTTGAGTTTTTATTTTGAAATAAGCAGACTCAGCACTCCCATAGCATAGGGCAGATTTCCAGTTACGAGCTGGAACCACTGTCTTGAATGCAGAGAGGTGGTCCCAAAGTATTCAGGGTGGCTTCTGGACAGGCTGGCGAGTACTTCAAAGATTAGTAGCTTCTCTTGGAAAAGCTGACAAGTAAAGGGACAATATGGATGGGATGTGTGGGTTTGCATGGGTGTCCAGGGTCTGAGAAAAAAAACTAAATTTAGGACAAAAATGTATAAAGGAAAAAAAAAGAAAGGTTTTCTAGTGACAGGTCAAAGAAAAAAGATTGTTTCTTTCTAATTGAAATGAATTTAGATGACCTAGAAGTCATGAGAAAAGGAAAAGTGAAGGGGTGAAAGCTGATGGTGGAAAAAACAAGTCATGTGTTGAGGTGTGGGAGGCTCCTGGGGGTGATGGTGTGGTTGAAAATGGGTGGTGGTGGGATGGGAGGAGCCAAGAATGGAGCTGGGCAGAGCCAGCAACTCCAGCACAGCCTGGCAGGGGAAGGGGCTTTGGTTGACCTCTCGCCTGCCTCCCTAGGATGTGTCCCTAGGAGAACCAGCATTGTTGTGCCTGGTGTCAGAGGAAAGTAATAAAAGTCAATTAGACCAAGGACCTCAAAAGCCAGTGGGAGAGGATATACAGTGGCAAGGGGTGTGAACCATAGCGAGATAAAATTAGAAATAACATGCAAACGTGCACATGGCCCTCGATGCTGAGGGGAAACCTTCCCTCTTCATCTGGTGTCACACTCTTGACTTCTAAAGGGGCCTCAAAGCCATTGTGTCAAGGATGTGCTTGTGAGTCCTCTAGGCCAGAATTTGTGTACAAACTGACTTCTCGGGATAGTTCCCACACGGAAAAAATCTGACCTTGCAAGTTCTTCGGAATGCGAAGTTTTCCCTATTTTTTTGAAGTGCTGTCGGCAGCTCAGTTCAAGGGAGAAACTAGATTAGATTGAGTATATCGAGGTGGAAGCTGTTCTCTGTGTGTGCTGTTTTATGTTTGCCCAAAGATTAATCTTTTGCAGCACAGCTGATGCTGAATGCTGTGCGGGTGACAGGGAAAGCCCCATGGCAGAGTTTCCTGGGAACATCCCACAGACGGGTGGGGAGTTCACTAGTGTCACCTGAGTGTGGTCCTCACCCTTGTGGGTTGAAGGGAGTTGCCCTTCCTGCTGTGTGGACAAATACAGTATTTCCAGCCATGTCAAGGTTGCTACAGCAGTGAGGGCAAGCCTTGAGCACTGCTCAGCTGTAGCTGTGGTGAGGAGCAGGATGTCTACTTGGAGAGTAGGAACACTCCTGCAGTGATCTGCTTGGATTGGCCCCATTGCTCTAGAAGAAGTGTGGGAAGCAGAGCCCTCCTTGGGCAAGGAAAGTGTGTGTCTTGTGTTGTTCAGGAGATGTGAGCATCCCTTCTTTCAGTGCCTCAGGATGAACAGAGCATAATCCCCAGGATACAGCAGGAACCATCTTTATGGCTAAAATCACTCCAGCAATATCTGTGAGCAAGTGTGATGGCTGCATCTTCTCCTGCAAGGTGGGCTTAGCTCCTGTGCCCTATGGATGCAACCCTAGTGCCTCCATGCCCTCCCTGTCAGGTTCCTTGGTGCTCAGCAGACCTTCACCTGCAGCCGTAGCTGTGTTGGTGCTATGAAGAGATGATCTAGGTGGTTGTCCATGTCCTGGGAGTGGGTTGGGCCTGTAATGGCAGAATTCTGCTTCAACCTGTTCAGCAGCATCTTCCTCGGTAGAAGGGCCGTGGTACGGGAGCAGCCCGCAGGGTGGCATTGCAGTGGTGGTGGCTCAGCACCAGCGTGGCACCCTGCAGCAGGACCTCTAGACACTGGTGGCAGCATGGTGGGGAGTGGCCATGAGACCTGGGCCCTCCTGCCCAGGAGGCTGAGGAAGGGGGAGAGCACTGGGTGGGTGAAGCATCTGGACAGTACCTAACTTCTATTTTTATATGCTGGAGTCACGTTTGCTTAACCTTGAGGCATCCTGTGCTTTGAATCAACTTGACACAAAGTCATCTGTTCATTAATAACACAGGAGCAGTTTAATTGTTGTCTTAGTGGAAAAATACATGAGACTGTCATCAGCTGTTGCTTCTGGCAGTGCTTTTCTGCAGTAATGTAAATAAATGAGGTCACAGGTTTAAAGGAACAAGCTGTACTTGCACAAATTCAAAGCGTCGTCTTAAACAGATACGCACCAATTGTCTGAATGTCTCTGTCCTGCACCCCAAATGATCCCTGTGACATTTCAGCCCTAAACTCACTCAAACACATCCACAGCGTTTGCTGTGGTGGTACTGACAGGCCACATGCTGAGTGGATGTTTTAAACCTTTGCTTTATTTCTGAGCAAGTAAAGCTTGTGGTGGCCAGAACTGTGGTATCGCCAGTTTCTCTGCTGCGCACTCCACGAGAGCCCAGCAACACAAGAGGAGGGGAATTTACAGATTGAACTTCTCTTCTGCTGATACTTCCCAGTGTCCTGGGATTTCTGTTCTTCTTGTGCTTGTGTGTATGTCTCTTTTCTTTTTTTCCTCNCGAGGATGAGCAGATCCAGAAATCCGCCTGGACAGCTTTGAAAGCCGCATAAAAGGTCTGGTTGTCTCCCGGGACCACGTGCTTAGTCTAAATGTGGCTCCCACATCTGCAGTCTGTCATGTATAAAAGTATGTTCCTGTTTGCAGTGGCCGGAACACCCAGTACCTGCCCCGCTCAGAACAAAGTATATCCACACCGATGAGGTAATGCGAAGGTGTTGCTTTGTGGTGAGGGTATTTCACTGTAGCTGCTTCTCTCTAAGCTCTCCCTCTGGAGAGGGAACAAGGTCGTTTACTCCCTTAACTGTGGGGTAAGAGCCTGTTTCCGGATAGGAAACATATTGCAAATGTGCCAAAGCATATTGTAAACCCAAATCCTAGTTTGTGTGTGGTCACACAGCCAGAGAGCAGCAGAAGGTGGCTGAAGGAGAGACAGAGGAGGAGGGCAGGTGTTACTGTACTCCTTGTACTTAGATTCTCAATATTCTTGAGCAACAAACAACAGAAACCTTAAACTAAAAGGCTGCAGTGGTACCAACAAACAAAAAAAATGCCCTCAAACAAAACAAACAAATCCCAAACCAGCCAATCCACTTTTATAATTTGTGCAGGTAAGGTTTGTTTTTCTGGATTTCTTGAAGATGATGCTATTGCAAGTCCATGGTCTCTCATGGAAAGCTGGCTCCCTCATTCTTTCTGTACCTTTTGGGCCTGTTTTGCATCGTATTTGCCGTCTTCTGATGGCAAATGACAGACGCTGTGTTAAGCGTGACTTTCATGCCAGCACCATGCTGCTTGTCTTTTTTCATTTGTTCAGAGCTGCTTTGGCTGCTGTCCAGCTGCTCACCTGGTCTTGCAGTGCTGGTGCAAGCCCCAGGCTGCTGGGTGGCTTTGGAGCTGGGAAATCTGAGTACAGCTGCTGCTTGGGTGCTGCCTGGTGGGGGAGTTTGAGGAGCATTAAGTGAGATGTTTATGGGCAGATGGCTGCAGAGAACTTGAACAAATGAGCGGGAATAGCTGGAGCATGTACGGTGCTGACTTAAAACTTCCCAAAAGTTTTGAGGTCTCAGTCACTCCAAAGTCTGTTGTCACTTACTAACAGCTCTGGCAGGGCGGGATGCCGGAAAATGTCGTGCAGTTACAACTGCAAAAATGGTTCTGCAGCCTGGGTCTTGCATCAGTGGTGAGCAAAGAGCCCTTGGTGTTCTGTTGTATTCTGCTAGATGCCACGCAAGGCCATCTGCCAGCAAGGATTCTGCTTTGCTGATTGATTTCCTTATGGAAGAAGTACCTCAGGTTCCCCAGAGTGCTGAGTGTCCTTGTATGTCCACCTCTGTTTGGATTTGGGTAGGTTCAGCCCTCTAAGCCGCCCAGCAGCTGTTCTGGAACAGAGCAAAAGCATTTGGAATGTTCTCTGTGCCCATGCACAGGCTGCATCATGCTGGCTGGGCATACTGCCCCATGCTTTGGTCTTTGCAAGCTCTGTGGAGTGTTTAAAGCCAGGAGAAGTGGGCTGCAGGCAGGACAGTGTTGAAGTGGACATCCATTGGTGGCTCATCTGCCTGCTGGCATTTTGGTTTGTCACTGAAGGTGGCTACACTCCTGAGTCCAGGCTCCATGGCTGTGGTTCCAACAGCACTGCCTTGCATTCCCATGGGCTTTCTTGGTGGATATGTTATATTGCCTCTCTACTTCGGTCTCTAGATGATGAAGGCTTTTCCCATATTGCAAACAGCATCCGAAAAGCTGCTTTTGAAATACGGCTTCTGTGCCAGTGAGAGGCTTCTCCTAAGTTGTGCTTCTTGGCCACAAGTGCTGTTGCTGCACTCTGTAATGCTTCCTTCATTCCCCTGGTTTGGGAAGGCTTGGGCAGGGTCAACCACAAAACAGCTTTTGTTACAACCCCAAGTCGAGTCTCTGCATCCATGCCTTGAGCTTCCTTGTGATCTGGCGCTGTGGCCAGTAGCAGTGATGTTTTGTACTTTACTGAGATTAATGAATCAACGCTTAGACCAGGCTTGCAAGAGCTTTGTTTTGGCCTCCTCTGTGAGTACAGCCTCTTCTCTCTCACCTCTTTACCCTTCCTGCATGAAGACTTTAAATGCTGAAATAGCAGCTGCTTGACAAGGGAATACAGATGCATTTGAATACTTTGTACGTTGTATTTACCTTCATGTGGAAAATCCGTCCCTCTTTCTGACTGATCGTTATTAACTTTGCTTGGACCTGTTTTGGGAGGTAGCAGACTTAAGGAAAGCCTGAGCATTATGCATGCATGAGCTCCACTTAAATTACCCTAGTGCCTCATAAATCAGTTCGTGCAAGGATCGTGTGTGGTGAGAATGGAACAGCACTCAGGCAGTGTCTGGGTCCTGTTTTGGGACCTGCATGACTCATATGGCAGCACAGATCCAAGCTAAGCTCTTGCTGTTGGATTAGGGTTCAGCTTCCCTCCATGACTGCGTCTTGCTGCATCTTTTTTGGGTACCAGTGTTCTTGTCCAGTCCTCCCTTGCTGATGTGTCTAAGCCAGTTCAGGTTAGTAATTGTCACCCCAGTAATGTGTTCTTTCAGGAACGTTTGCCCTGAGAGTTGCTTTAAATATTGCTTGAACTGAATTTTTTAACTCTCCTCTCACATGAGAGGATGAACAAGGGGAATGGTGGATATGAACTGACATTAGGAATGGTGACACTGGCAAATGTCTGTAAAATAATTGTGGATGAAGGTATTATATGTCTGGCTACTCCAGTTGCTGGGGCATCTTCCATACATGTATTTGGAGTCCCTTCCCATGCTTTGCTCTGACATTCTGCTGTGTCTTATAAGGCAGCTGGCGAAGCAGGATAGTGTCTGCCACACCATGAATGTGAACCCACCTGAGTGATGAACCAGTGGGGTCCTACCTCCACCTCAGGCTACTTATTCCCAGAAGTCAGCAGGAGAGGTGGAAAATGAGCATTGGCTCTGGGGTCACTAAAACAGCTTTTTCAGGTGTTTCCTTGGGAATCCCAGCATGCTGTGGCCATTGTTTAAACAGCAATATTCAAGCTGAATGGATTGCTTGCCTGTTCAGAAAGATGGCAATGTGGGTTAGGGTTTAGCCTTTAGCCTGGACTATAGGCTGGGGCTGTTGGTTTAGATGAGACTTCAGATGTCTTCATCATCTTGTTTGTTTTCTTGAGTGGACTGAGAAGACTTTTCAGGCCCAGTTAAGGCCAAGTGGTACTGTTGAACTCAGACTTTTGTCCTTGCTCTTCTTTCTATCCTGACCCCCTGTTGTAACAACTTTGAGAATAGAGATCTTTAAGGCAAATCTGTTTGCTCTGTGTCCTGTAAACAGCAGAAATAGCTGAAGACAAGCACAGTTTTGAGTCAGGGGAAATATTCTGCATTTTGTAGGCATTTCAAGGATTTCTGGGAAATTACATTATTAGCAGTGTGTGAAGGACACGAGTTTGGATGTGAAAAAGGGCACTTGCATTAGAGGGGCTCAGATGGTTTTATCCTAGTCTGGGTGCCTCGTGCCCGTGGAATACAGCACAGGGCATCGAAATGGGCCTGAGTGGATCCCACTCCATGGGCAGGCATGTCGCAGACACTTGAATTGGACATTTGAATTGCAGCACTCAGCAGCAGGCATTGAAACCCTTTGCTGTGTCTGATCCAGAGCCTGAGTAGCAGCATGGTTTGCTTCACTTTAAAATCGTCACTGGATCACTGTGAAAGAGCATGGAAAAGACAAATAGCCTCACTTTTTTTTTTTTCTTTTTTTNTAACATTATTGTGAGGGTGACATTCTGCATGTATTTTGGCCAGTGTGGTTCTTTCTAGTAACTTCGGAGTCGCTCTCCCCCCTCCTGGGTTTTTTTTTGGCTTGCAGTTAACAAAGTGCAATTGAGCCTGAGCACTTGGCTCGTCTGGATGCCGAGCATGACTTCAAGTATCCCGGTACAACAGCAACGTGCGTGAGGTCGGGGGGAATGCATCCCTGCATTTCTCCTCTTTCCGCCTTTTTCTTTCGGAGGAGCCACCTGTTAGCATTACATCAGCGGCTCCCAGGAACGCCGCTGCCTCCTACCAAAGGCCCCGCACAAAGTAGTGGTTCTTGTATTGTTTGCACTCAAAGAGCTGATGTCATGCCAGCTGATGTCATTGTGTGCTTTGTGGGATCGCCATGGAGACCGGGCAGGTGGGGAGCCTGCCGCTGATGTCAGTGCAGAATGAGGTGTAGAAGGAAGGTCCACTTTGCTTGCTCCAGCTCTTCGAAGCCGCCCTCCTCAAAAAAAAATAAATGGAGGGGGGAGGGAAATGGTGCTTGAAAAAACCAGCAGTAGAGGAGGGAAGGCACGAGCTTCCTTGACTGAGAAAGTGACTTCTCCCTCCCCCCTCAGATCCATTTCCAATCCATTTTAATGTCCTAAAAATAACTCTTGCTAGATATTTTCAGGTGGCCGGGGCAGCAAAAGGAGAGCTGTTTGCTCCAGGTTAAGCGAGCACCTCAGTGGCTGTTAGGTTACAAGGAGTGGTTTTCTTTTGTTGGGGCACACAGACAGGTACATGCCGTTCCCTGGAGCGCTGCTGGGGTGAGCTGCTCCTGTCCTCCCCATAGCTCTTGGGTGAGGGGATGCCCTGCAGGGCTGCTAAAGGGCAAGTAAAGCTAAGACTGTCCCAGCTGGCTTGCTGCTCTGCTCTAGTGTGCTGATAGCCCCTTGGCCCCTAGTTTTGAAGATGTTTTCTTTCTTGGAAGAACTTCTTTGTCGCCCAGGCCGGTAGGTGAGGCAGCCCCAGCAGGGGGTTGCTGCACAGAGGCGCGCTTGTCTCTGAGCCCGTTCCTTGGCACTGTCCGCCGCGCAGAGGGAGGACAATGCCTGCTGCTGATTCATGCCGCCCTTGCTGTTGACAGCCCGGTTACAGACACTGTTACAGTGCTGGTGGGGACAGTAGAGCCAGCTCCAGCCCTCGTGGCCCCACTGTGTGCTCTGAAGAAATCTTGGGGTATCTAACCAAAGTATCTGCTTGTTCTCTCTTCCCAGGAGGACTCAGCGGTTTCAGGCAGAACCACGAAAACCTCTGCGACAACTCCCTCCAGCTGCAAGAGTGCCCCGAGGGGGGAGGAGGGGGCGGCGCCTCCGCTGTGCCCCCCGTGCTACCTCAGTCCATCCCCACCACGCCAGACATCGAGAATGCTGAGCTCACCCCCATCCTGCCCTTCCTCTTCCTCGGAAACGAGCACGATGCTCAGGACTTGGAGAAAATGCAGAGGATGAACATCGGCTATGTCATCAACGTGACCACCCACCTGCCCCTGTACCATTACGAGAAAGGCATGTTCAACTACAAGCGGCTCCCGGCCACCGACAGCAACAAGCAGAATCTCAGGCAGTATTTCGAAGAGGCTTTTGAGTTCATTGGTAATTACCCTTGCCTGGAAATACTCCTGTTTGGTTTTTTTTATTGTTATTGTTTTTACCCGTTATAACAATTTAGAGGGAGCTTTATGCTTTGCCAGCAGCTCTGAAGGCTGGTTAAGGCCATATTTCCTTTGGTTTGGGTTGTCAGAAATGCTGAGCACCTCATATTTCTGTCCTTTCTCATCTCTGGCACATCCGGTTAAGTAGCCCAAGGTTGCAATTTTTATCCAGTGATAGTAACGCCTACCTCCAGGCTTCTAAATTCAGGAAACCCCACCAAATTAAGACTTTCGTCATCCCCTCTTTTTGATTCCTTTGCATTCCTAGTTTCCACACAGTGGCTTCCAGCCAGTTTTTCATAGTGACTATTCTTAATGGTGTCTCAGTCTTCGCTAACTTAATGAGAAAACTGACAAACTTTCACACTTGGCTTGTTCCACCATTAGATTTGTAGCTTCAGAGTGTATGTGTGGTTGAGTGGATAGTGATGGAAATTTGCATTAATAAGCCTCTAAGCCCTGTAGGCTGTGTGAGAGAGTTCACCACAGACATGCAGCTTGTTGTGGAGATTGCTGAAGAAGTGACCCAGCAGCGTTGTTCTGGACCTCACTGCGATCAACACAGCACAGCCCTCAGCCACGTTTAGGGTCATGCTCAGCTAAGCTAAAGCCAGGTGGCCAATTCAAGCAGGGCTGGTCAGAGAGGACTTCAGCATGTGGTACTGGAAGCTTTTGAGGACCTTTCCTTGCCCTTCTGGATGTCTTTGTGAACAGTGCTTTTGTGGCGTAGTAAAGGTGCTTCCCTAGCACAAGTATATGTCCTGAGAGGTTTTCTGAAATATGCCAGGGAAACCACTGACATAAAATTCTATTTTCTTGTGCTGAGACTGGGCCAATTCCTTTACCAATGCTTAAAGCTTGATGGAGGGTTACTAGACAAAGGAAGAAGCGTGCTTGTGTGCTGCACCGCAGCGTAGGTCCTTGGCTGACCCCGTACTGCTGGAGTGGGTGCAGAGCCGTGTTCCTCCCTGCCCTCCCTTGTGCTGGCTCTGCACTCAGGTGCGCTCAGGCTCGGCAAGGGTTTGGCCCCAGCTGTGGGCCTGGGTGCCAGGGCAGGAGGGCCAGGCTCGGCGTGGTGTTGTGAGCCCATCTGCCCCCGCTGCGTGCCGGGCAGGGCTGGCAGCTCGGAAGCAGGCGGCTCCTCAGCCTCGCCTGGCCGAGTCTTGGCAGGGGGTGAGGTGTGCTGATGCCTGTGCTCTGCAGCCGCTCTGCTTTAGTGGAGTGAATAGAGAAATCGCTGCTTATGCTGCAGTTCAGGTGAGTTTTACCACTCTGAGCCTTTGGGCTTGTCTTCTACAGTGTGAAGGACCAAAGGATCTCTAACTCAGATTGTCCCTTGTGTTCCTAACCCAGCTTCAGTGGTACCAGTAGTGCTGTCAGCTCCCCAAGCTGCTGGTTACTGTGTGCCTGGGAAGGTGAACGCTGGTTTGGGTGATGGGCAGGGAAAAGGGAACCTTACTTTGATCCTCTGGGAAAACAGCTGTGTCAAGAAATCCAGTAAAACCTTAAACTTTGAGTTCAACAAGATGGGGAGATGCAATAGGCTAAGCTTAGGTAAAGAGACTGTGAAGCTCCACTGAGGTCCTTCTGAGGTAGAAGAGAGATATTTCTGCTCCCCTCATCCCCATGAATTGCAGAATTGGAGTTCTCAAACCACCGAAAGATAGCATTTGCCTTGTGACCTTACCAAAAGCAGAGAAAACAGCTTTGCCCTGGAAAAGGTTTAGAAAGCATTTCAAAACCCCTTTTACTTTCCTTTTTAATAATTACGGCTTGAGGGTCTGTCTTTGTTTTTAATAAACAAATATTTCTCCATTGAGAGTTTTTCTTCTGTATCAAATTAACCAGCTGGGGAAGTAACTGGTCAAAGCTTTCCCTTCCTCAGGGTAAACTTTAAATTGCATTTGAGAAGACTTGGAAATGTTTAAACAGCAGATTGTTGGCCTATGTTTCTTTAAATATGTCTTCAAAAAACCACAACCAACCCCAGGTTTAGCTAAGACTAAAGCCATAGGAAGTGAAATCATCAGAAACTCTGGGAATGTGTGTCAAAATGCGTTAGAGAGTTTCAGCTTTCTGAAATACTAACTGGCAAAAATGTCTAGAGGCAAGTTGGCTTCATTTATGCTTTCATAGTACAGGTTGAACATGTGGGGTGGGTTGAACTGTACTCTTGGTGAGGTTGGATTCATGCCAAAACCTCCAAACTAAATTTATGTTCCTCCTTCGGATTGAAACAAAAGAAGTAGTTTGAAGTGTCACTTCCTGAAAGTTCCATGTCCTGTTTTCAAAGCAAGCTGTGGCAGATGAGGATGGTATGGTAGTGACTCTCTCACGTCCTGTTAGCGTGTGGTTAGGAGGACTCTGTCCCCCCTGAAGGCTGGCCAGGGTGCCTCCCTCTAAGTGATGAATCTTGGTGGAGATGGTGTGTGTGTATCCAGCTCCTCCTTTTGCAGAGGCACCACAGCAGAGAGCCCCACAGGAGCTCATTTCAGGAGTAGCTTTGTAAATCTTCAGAGAACAGGGCTTTGAAACAGGTGTATTGTTATGAAATTGAATCTGAAAATACCTGGTTTTTAGGGGAGTGTTTCCCTGCTTTGAAAAACAGGGAGATTGAGATGCTGACATAATGCAGTGCCATTGCAACTGAGGTGGAAATGGAGCCCAAGATTCTTCATCATGGGCCTTGTCCTCCTCAGGAAACACTCCCTGGCAGTGAAGCACTGTCTCTCAATGCATAGTTCCACTAATAAAGAATAGAGAGTGGATGTGAGGATTTTCAG
Organism: Tichodroma muraria; assembly: GCA_013390105.1. NCBI lineage: Eukaryota > Metazoa > Chordata > Aves > Passeriformes > Sittidae > Tichodroma > Tichodroma muraria. The sequence goes on from WAAG01023781.1 coordinate 22,761, forward strand.
TGTCAGACTGGGCTGGGGGGTTCACAGTCAGTAGCTCTGAAACCTCGGGGGAAGATGTGCTGGAGGGGAAGGGGAAGAGATGCTGCTGTGCTTCTAATCAAATCAAGGGGCTTTTCACGTTAAGTTACTCTTAATTGCACTGAGCTTGTTCTAATTTACAAACTGGCAAAAATCTTACTTTCTTCTGTCTGTCTCGTTTGCAGAGGAAGCTCATCAGTGTGGGAAAGGTCTCCTCATCCACTGCCAGGCCGGTGTCTCCCGATCTGCCACCATCGTTATCGCGTACTTAATGAAGCACACACGCATGACCATGACGGATGCCTATAAATTTGTCAAAGGCAAACGACCAATCATTTCCCCCAACCTTAACTTTATGGGGCAGTTACTGGAGTTCGAAGAAGACCTGAACAATGGAGTCACCCCGCGAATCCTCACACCAAAGCTGATCGGCGTCGAGACTGTCGTGTGACGGCCGAGCTGCGAGGGGGCAGAACCTGTTCTTCACCTGATTCGGGGCAGTGATGGGTGGGTTGTGGGGTTTTCTTTTTAGCTTTCAAAGGGGAGTTTTGTCGCAAACTTTTTGTGAATAAAAACCTTTTTTTGTAAGGAAAGGTTTTTAAAAGATCCAAGAACTTTGCTGGGTTTGGGATGCTGTTGTGATTTCCTTCTCAGACACCGGCAGAGCAGGGAGGCTTCAGAGCAAAAGGAGTACTTTTTAAAATAAAAACAAGAAGAAGAAATGTTGGGCTTTTTTTCTTTTAATTTTTATTTTTCCTTCCTCTCCGGCTACTTGTAGAGTTTATGACTAAGTAGTCTGTGCAGGTTCATAGACTGAAGAAACCTAAGTTGAAGATGAAGCACAAATAGCCAAAACAAAGCAGAAAAAACCCTCCCTGAAACAGAAGGGCCTTCGTTTTGCAGAGGCTTTGCTAAAGGTAACCTAGAGAAATGCTCACCGATGCAAAGGAAATCAGAGCAGCTTAAAAGTCTGCAAGGCACTTTTCACACTCCTGACGCAAACTGAAGATGAAAACAAAGTTTATTTGGCGTGTTTTAAGTTCCAGTTCTATTTTTCTATTTTGGGGTGTAAGGTTTTAACAGTAAGGGACTTCGATCATTCTATGCCATATGCCTTCACTGGCTTCTTGTGCAATAATAATTTGGGGTTCGTTTTGAGTGTTCAAACCAATTAAGAGTTGGCTGCCCACTAATAATAAGGTAATAATTTTTAAAGTCTAATAGTACAACAGCAGCCAGCTTGGTTCAGAAAGGATAAATGAGAGCAATTATTTCGTTCCTTTAAATGATTTTGATCCTGGTTACAGTGCCATAAACCTTGTTACATATGTATATCAGAATGTACAAAAATCTAGAACAAGCAAAGTTTATTTAAAAATATTTTTCGCACAAAATATTGGTGTGTTTCAGTTGTCTATGTAAAAAAAAATTTGATTATAAAACAAAAAATCTTTTGGAAAGTGTGTGTCCTTTTATTTCTTTAGCCATTTTCCATTTTCTTTCTATGGGATGGGGTTTTTGTTTTGTTCCTTTTGATTTGTTTTTTTGTGGCATTGTACCTCTCCCATTGACAAAATTGATCTCTCTTGTTTGGCATCTCCCCTTCAGTGTTGTGTTCCTGTCCTCTGCTGGTGGAACATGTTTTCTTTAATTTCTGCTGTACACTCGCATCTCTGTAAACAGGTTTTTCTCTCTGGTTCGACTGAATTAGCACTATTGGTGAGGGCTTTTTGGAACAGACCTGTAATTTCTACAGCTCAGTAGCCACTTGGAAAAGTAAGAAATAAACAATCTCCACTGATTCCTTTCCATATTCCTGTAGTTAACTTATCTTCTGTGTTACAAAATTGTCCGGTTTTTAGACATACGTCGGTCACGTGTGCTTTTCCCTGGCCTCTCTATAGCCCCCTTGTTTAGCAGTTCCACAGTTCCTGGGAATCATCTTCCTGGGATTGTCCCCTTCCTCTTGCCCTTCTTCCCTTTGTGCCCCTTTTCCAGCGGTGTCAGTGGTGTGTGGTGTGTATTGTAGGGTTGATGTTTCTGCTGACAGTGTCCCTTGGGCGGACTTGCCTTTGGCTTTCCTTGTTTGTATTCATTTTCTTTTTAACGATATGGTATAACCTGATCTGTTCTGGACTGTTACCACCTCTAAAGCTTATTTGTATGAGCCTAAAATGAGTTAGAAAACATTTCTCATATGATTCTGTTGTGCGAACTGATCTGTCCCAGGAAGGCTGATAGCAGTGAAGGCTTTTCCTAGATGAAAACCTACGTGGACTGAACCAAGTGTAATACAGGACCTGTTGGAAAACTTAATGTATAATCACATTAGACATGTATATTTTTGTGGACATTTTACTTAAAATGTTGTTACTATACAGATATTTTCTTGAAACTTATCCCTTTATTAAATTATTTTTCTACTGGAGTTGATTTTTTAAATTTTTTTTTTCTTTTCTATGATTATTATTGATCCTTTCATTGAAAACACCCTTGGCAGTGATTGTTGCCCAGTCAGTAAGGCCCCTTGGACTGTGACTGCTTCTGGAGCTGAGGAGAGAGTGGCTGGACAGAGAAGGTGCCATTTGCTGGTTGGGAGCCTTTGTGCTTTGGGAAGTAAGGAGGTCCCTTAGCAGAGCTGCTCTGCTTTCCTCCCTCCCCCCTTTCCTCGTGTTTGGGCCCAACCTCTTCCAGCTGTTCTCCATGAACTGCAGGTGCCCCTTGTTAGGTAGGAGGGAGGAGGTTAAAAAACCTTTCTTACCAGAGAACCAAAAGCAGCACCAGGGCTGAGAGCTGGCTGAAAAGTTGGTCCTTGCAGCTTGTTTGTGGCCATGAACTCTGTGTAATAGTGCTGATACTCTGCCAGGGAAACAGGTTGTTCACCAAACGGAGCGTGCAGGCTGCATACCTGGGGCCCAGCGTGAAAGGAAGGAGGACTTGATTCCAAGTTGATCTTCCGTGTTACTGCTTTTCTTGTTCCTATTCTGACTAACACCTCGAGAGGGAGGAATGTTGTGCTGCACCAACGCAACTCACAGCATCCTCTCTCTGGTTCAGCCTCGGCCACTGCATGCTGAGTGCATTAGGATGAAGTTTGCCACCATGTAAGTACTGGTGTTTAATTCTTACTTGAGCCAATGAGTAGCTCTTACAGCCTTGAGTGAGTTACTGGCAGCAGAGGATTTGATGTGTTCACCTCAGTCAGGCTCAGCAGTTTGGCTGCTGCTGCTCCATGCATGGGTGTGGGGCTGGAGTTTCTGCTGCGGGAACCCTGTCAGCCTGTGCTTGTCACTGTGAGGAGCAACGCTTGATTTTATTCTCCACCGTGATGCTCTTGGAAGTGATGGGGCGGGGCTGTCAGTGAGTGGGTGGAGTTTGCTGTGGATTTGTTGATAGTGGACATGGGCTGATCAAACCCCTCCTTTGCTCAGACTGTTCCTTGGAGGGGGCCTCTGGAGCGTTATGTCCCACTGAAGGCAATGCTGTTATGTGGCAGCCTGAGAATTCCTTCACCAGGGAACAGGTTGATAATGCTGATTTTTTTTTTTTAAGGCAGAATTTACTGAAGTTAGTAAATGATCACTTAGCACCTTTATGCTAAGGGTGGGAGAAATTCAGCGAGGGTTTGAGGAGCCCTGCCTGTGTGCACCTTTTGCATCCTTTTCTGCTGCCCGGTATGATGCACTGTGAATATGTGCCTGCATGTCAGTAGAAAGCCCCTGCCTGAGCACTGTGTGCTCCTAGCCAGAAAAAGAAAAAGCTCTGCCCTCATTTCTGGGGAGCAAGGCTGAAGGGATGGGGGCCAGAACTGCGATGGAGTTTAAATAGGTTTGTTAGTGCTGTGGCACAGGAACACCAGAAAGGTTATTTATGACTTTAGGGACAGAATTGAGGCTTGATCATCCATCCCCTGCTCTTACTGCTGACTGCAACATCCCTCTCAGCCACTCCAAGATGAGGCACGGTTAAAAAAAGGAAAATCACTCAGTAGACTTTTATTCACAGATGGGTGTCAGTGAGACCAAGACCTCCTTTTCCCTGCTCGGCGTCAGCACTGTGCTGTTGTGTGAGGTGTGCTGAAATAGGCACGGTCCTGGAAAATTGATTCCCTCTTAACTTATTTTCCATTTCTTCCCTGAGTTCTTGTTTCTGAGAATATTGCCCAGGTCCTGTGAGTGGCTCTGTGATCCACCTTGCAAAGCAAGGCAGGCAAGTTGTGAGCAAGTGCTGCCTCTGGTTGAGGATTCACTTTCTCTTTACAAATGGTGACCCAGTCACGTGTGAGACCTGCTGCAAAACTCTGTGAAAGCTAGAACTGTTCAATTCATCCATCTTGCAAGCTGTCCTGACTTCAGGGTTGGACTGTCAGAGGCAAGAGATTGTCTAACTTTCCATGCTAAGCAGCTCATATGCTTTATTCTTCTTGCTCACTTGGCTGGGGATAACTGAATCCCCCTTCTTGTCTCGGCAGATGATTTTCTGAGGCTTCCTATGGCTTTACATTTCCCAGATGTGCCAACATCCTTTGGAAAAAAAAAAGATGAAAGGTCCTTCCCCTACCCTCTTGACAGATAGAGACTCAGAGTGTTTTGAGCTGAAGCAATCATGTGGTAAGTGCATTGCTGCCTTATAGTCACAAGCTCTGCCAAGGGCTCCTTGCAGGGAGGTGTGTTCAAAAGCACAGGCAAGAGCTGATGAGACTGAGGAGCCACAAGGGGTGTGGGAAAAGGCATATGGGGGGAGTGTTTTGGCCTCCAGTCCTGCTTAGCTGTGGTGAAGTTGGCTCCCATCATGTGTACTACCAGCAGCAGCAGGAAGGCCTCTGGGAACTGAAGATGCTGATTCAGTGGGGAGGACAAAAATAAAGCCTGCTATCTCTCGACTGAGCTAAGGAGGGAATCAAAGAGAGATAATAAGTAGTTGAGGGCTGGCTCATTAGCAGGTGTCTGCTTTCCTGTGGCCTGTTTGTCTGCTGTTCCTGTGGGTACCACAGAGGAGTTACTGATGAGCAGGTTTCAAATGATTTGAGCAAGCCTGAGGTAAGTAGCTGATAATCAGAGCCATTTGTTTTCCCAGTGAGTGTGCAGCTGCTGGAAACAAAGTTCAGGTCCTGCTGTGTTCCCAGGAGTGATCCTGGGTGCTGCCAGCCCCCGTCGTCCTCCCACTGCTGGGTGCAGTATTAATCTCTGAGCTCAGTCCAGTGCTCCTTTTGCTGAGAGGTTCCTTGCCTCTGCTGTCTCCACTCCTTCTTCTAGGCCCTTGTCCCAGTGGAGCATAAGCTGGAAGAACAGGCTCCTTTCTTGTCTTGCTTTAGCTGTCTTCTGCATCTTTTTCCAGTCTGTCATTCCTCAGGCTGGAGGAAAGCAACTTAAAGTCAGTCATTTTTAAGGCATATTGCAGCAAGAGGAATGTTTGCAATGATCTGGATTGGCTTCTGGAGTGATTTGGTTGTTATCAGGCAGCAGCTCCTCTTGGGAGCCCAGAGCCCAAGACATCCTGCAGCAATTCCAGGTTGCACCTGCCTCCTTACTAGAAACAAGGGGCACTGTTGGGATGGCAAAATTGCGTATTTCAGTCACCTGCTGAGCATCTCTAGTTGGTGGTGCCCAGGTGGAGAGACCTCTCAGGTCAGCTGTGAGCCGGAGTGAGGAACAGTAGCAGAACTTACCCAAGGTGCAGCAAGAAACCCTACTGCTGACTCTGGTGTCTGACCTCTTTGCATCTCTATGGAGTCAATATCCTTCAGGATGCAGAGATGCAGTCCCTGGCCTTGGAAGCTGTCTGAGGTCCTGTTGAATTTGGCTGGATCCAGTCCGGCTTAAATCCTGCCCTGTGAGGTGCCCATCTGTTCAGCATCTTCCTGGGATGGGACGGGAGTTTGTCAGACTGAGCCAAGAGCCTGTGAGTTCCTGCTTCAGGGCTGGGTTCATTTCAGTGGCAAGGAAAAACAGCCTGAAGGTTTACTCCTGAGGATAAGAATGGCTGTATCTTGGAGAAGAGTTCAGCACAGTACAGAAACATTTGAAAAAACCTTCATGTGAACCAGAGAGTAAAATTTAAAATGTAACAAACTATTTCTTGTTAGATAAATCACTAAACATGAGGTTAAATATAATTTGACCCATATGCCTTGTCTTCACACTTCTGTACCTTAATTTCTTTGATTGTCTATATATATGAAGTGACATTGGAGAGCATGGATTTATCCTGAAGATTTATTTGTCGTGGAGAGATGAAGGAGCTGTCTGGCACTTGAATTTCATATCAAGTTGCGCTTCTGGCAGATGCCAGTGGAGCAGTTAAAGAAGATCACATTGTAGAGCAGCACAGTAAGTTGCTGTAAGGATGGGCAGAGGTTTGTCTGTGATGCAGGGACTCTGGATAGAGGGCTGCTGAGTTGTAGAATCTCTCTGGTCCAGGACACATGCAGGTATGAAATGTCTAGTCAGAGGCATTGGCAGCAGCTTCAATGAGAGCATGTTTGTTGTTAAAATCCATTGGGGTGATGGAAGAGGATGCTGATGTGAAAAACTGAGATACTAGCAGGTGGCTAAGGAGCTGTTCACATTTTCAGAAGTCTGAACAAGGTCTGGCAGTCCTGAACCAAACTTTGCCCTGCTAGCATCCATTTGGAAGCGCTTTTCAAGGCATCCAGCTTTGATGCAGTGTTGTGCATGTGCCTCAATGCTTTGCTCTGTCTTTTAACCCTTCAACACCTGGGGCTGAACTTCTGCAGTTACTGATAGCAGCTTGTAGGGACTCATTTCCAGTGTGAGGCAAACAGGTGCCGAGGGGCACACGCATGGTTTATGCCCCTTCTCCAAGCCCTGCTCGGTTTTCAGCCGTGCCCCTTGAGTGGTGAAGGCTGTGGTGACCATTAGGACATGGTGTGGAGTCCAGCTGTTGACCTGCTGGAGTGCAATGTGTGGAGAAACCTCTTCGGTGCTGGCGTCTGTGGCAGTACCTGGTAAGGAAACTCCAGTGCTCTGGGTGAGCTGTTCCTCCCATCTGCCTTGACTGAACTCTTGCTCGTGTGGCATCAGTAACAATCTCAGAAATTTTGAAGAGTCCAGTTCCTACTCTGAATTTTTATGCATATTGAGATTTGGTGCGTGCTCATGAATACACAACTTTTGTCAGGGAGTCTAGGCAGATAAAAAGTTTACAGCTCCATAGGATGCATATGAAATGTAGTATGTTGGACATAAGAAAATATTTGGTTTATTTGGAAGTCCTCTCTGCCTCGAAGTATCACCCACACTTGTAAATAACAACATGGAAACAGGAGGCAAGACCTCATCCTTTAGACAGTGTGGTCTCTCCCATTTTGCAGGTGGGGCAGATGAGAGGGGTCTCCGTGGTCACAGGTCAGAGTGAGGAACAGAGCCCAGGAGCTAGAATTCCTTCTCCTTTACTAATGTCACAAAACCATTTCTTATGCTGGTAAATGTGGTGACTAGCTACAGCTTCAGACACTGAGGGCCTTCTCCTTGCAGCTGGAGTAAATTAGGTGCTCGTTGTGTCCGGCTCTCCTATGAGTGCTGAAAATGCCACCACAAAGAGACACTGAAGGCTTGTTAGTGCCATTCACCAAACTCCTTTCTCTGCTGTATGAGCATTAGCAAGTGGTCCTCCACACCTTAGCTCCAGGGGCAGAGCAAGTGTACAGATGGCTGTTACCCTCCTATATTTAACAAAGCCGTGATTACATGCAGATATAGAGGGGGCTGATGAGCTGTTTGAGTGCTCAGCAGAGAAATGGCACCAAAATAGTTGTGGTGTTGTTTCTAATTGCAACAGATGAGCAGCCTGGCTCATTAATCCTCCCTATCAGCAGCACATAGCCTGTCTGCACCAGAATAGCCCTGATCTCAGCAAACCTGCATCCAGCCCTGGCCTTCTGCTTTCGACGTATTTGGAAAAGACCAGCTTCCAGCACAGCCCCAAAGGGACTTCCACTTGGCTGGGCTGACCGTCCACGTCCACGGCAGAGATGACCCAGGGCCTGAGGGGTTCTGTGGTGTTTCAGGAGGTTGCCAGGGTGCACACATGTCTGTGCAACCCTGACCCTAGGCTGAGCAAGAGCGCTGCTTTGGCAGGTGCTGCAGTGCAGGCACTCAGAGAATCACAGGATTGTTGTGGTAGGAAAAGTCCTCTAAGGTAGATTCTGACCATTAAACACGGCTGGCGAGGGGTGAACCATTGCCCTGGCACCTCCCATGGTTGAGAGCGTGGTGTGCAGGTCACTGAATATTGTGCAGGCAGGAGGTTTGCTTTGGGGACAGGCTAATAACGCCTGTTGAATGCTAGTTTTTTCCTCATCTCTTTTTCTTCATTTTAGTTGTGTGTGTTGTATTGGCTTTGAGTGCTGCAGAGTTAGCAGCATCTCCCAGCACGCTGCTGAGGTGGGGTTGTGTCAGCTGAGTGCTGGCAGCTGGATGGGACCACTCGGTCAGTGCCAGCCCATCTCAAGATGGGCACCTGCAGAGCTGAGCCCTTCTCCACTCACCACCTTGCAAAGAGTGTCTTGCAAGCCATCCAGTCCAGGGTATGCTCAACCTAATGGCCCTCCCAGCTGAATTCCTGAGGCGGCTGGGCTGGATGTGGCTGGATGAACCAGTGGGGAATTCAGTAAGATACGCTCTTGTTACCTTTGTCCTGCTTTCGCTGGGTGACCGCACGTTGCACACGAGGAAGCAGAGGAACCGTGGCTTGGTGCAATCTGTCAGAGTAAGGGTCATGTATGGGGAAACCGGGCAAAAGGATTTCTGCATCATCCCAGCATCCCGAGGAAGTTTACTACAGTATTTTTGCTTCTTCAGCCTCTCCTGTTCTATGTTTATGTCTGCCAGGTGCCTCCAGTAGCATTCCAGGCGTGTGGTGTGCACACCACAGAATAATGACGGTTTGCTTTTTGAAATTCTCCTTTCTGTTTCATCTGGAACTGGTGTTTCTCTTTGCTTCCTTTTTCACCCTTAAGGTGAAAAAAAAAAAATCAGTTAATGATTGAAATGAAATTCATCAATTGATGATTGAAGGGTGGAAAAGACATAACCACCTTGCTGAAAAGTAAGGGAGATGTGGAGAAACAAAGGATGGCATGGACAGGGAAAATTGGGCAGAGACGTGAGAGTCCCCCCTCACCCAAATCTGAGGGACAATGACAGGTCCCTCCCAAGTGGTGGGGATTTGGGAACACCACCTCTGGCAGTGGATAGCAGGACTTCTTGAGGTGAGCTGCTGACCAGGGATAGAAATGAGTCCTAGGGGCCGGGCTGGAGCAAACCCCACTACTTTTGCTTCACTTATTTGTTTATGACATTGGCTTGGATCAGAGAGATGGAAACAGTAACCAGATAAGCAGGGAGTTTCTGTGTGGCCAGGAGTCCACCTTAGTCCCTGCTCTGTGCTGTGGGGACAGCTGGGCTGAGATCAGGCCCCTGCAGAAGGCAGTGGAGTAATTGTGTGCCCTCCAAGGGTCTGAGAAAATGCCGGATCCCCACCTTCCCAGGATGGGCCTGGAGCCAGCTGGATGAAAGCTGCTTGGGTACAGCCTGATGCTGGGAGACAAGGCTGGATGACCAGCCATTGGCAGCTCTTCCCACCTGAGCCCCATTGTGTCTCCCCTGCAACCCTTTTGCCATAAAGGTTAAAATCTCTGTCCCCATGGAGGGGATTGGGCACTTTGTCATCACCCTGCTTGCTCTGTCTGTCTCACTGTGGCTTCCTTGCACTTACCGTGAGAAGGCTCAGGTTTCTGTTCCTCATAATTTGACTGAACCTGAGCTATTTGAGGCAAAAATTTTCCATGCTGGGTCAGTGCCAAGGCTGAGCACCCCTTTATGAACACCTGAAGCTGATTTAATCTATCTCCATTGTATTCTTAGGCAATTCTCTTTTAACTTGAACTGATGAGAGTGCTTGGAATAAGATGTTTTGATTTTATTCATGAGGAAGATTAAAATAATTTAAATTTCATTAGGAAAACGATTAATTTCATTAACAACAAGACATTGCATAGAGCATAATCCTCCTAAGGGCTTTGTTTAGAAAATAATTGGAAAGGAACCTTTTGATAAGGTCAGAGCGTGTCACTTTAACCTTTTTAGTTCAATTGCTCACCCCCTAAAAGGGCTTCATCTTCTGAATGCGCATCTAAACTGAAATAAAGTTGTTGGTCAAAAGAAGTTCTTTGGCTTTCCTCAAAACTTTTTTGGTCATCTGTGAAGGAACCACTTTTTAAATGGCTTGGTGTAGGTAGTTTTTAAAACCATGGTGTTTCTTCCAATAAGGAATGTTAATATTTATCCCAGTGGATAATAACCCCAGATAGTAAATGTGAGAGATAGGGGAGCTCTGTCTGCGTGCCTTGCCTTGGCTGTTTCACAGTGTATGAAGCCCCCTGAGGGTGTGGAGGTGCCTGGCCAGGGGCTGGTGTGGGTCACTAGCAGGAGCACTGGTGCCATGAGTGTGACCCAGATCTGTAAATGATGTCAGAGTGGTGTGCTTGATACCCTGAAATGTGCCTGCTGCTCTTCCAGAGGAATCCAAGATTTCACTTGGTGGGTGGAACCAGGCAGAAGTGCCCAACCTGGCCACGGTGGGAGGGACAGCACAGAAAGGGGCTCCCGTGTTGGGTTTGTACTGTCTTCAGGAAATTTGTCCCACAGCATGGGCTCTGCAGTTGTGCTGCTGCTGAACCAGATTTCATGGGGCTATGGGTGGGAAAGGAAAATGTGAAAATGTCTGTGTCAGTGGTGGACAGCACTTGCAAGGCTGCTGTGCCTTGCCTGGAGGATGTTGGCAATATATTTGTTCTAGCAAGACCATCTGGCAGCAAAGGGGAGTACAAATAGACACATATCTCCAAATTGGGTCTTATTGTGAAGGTGAAATTCTCTTTATAAAAAATAATGATGTATTCTCGTGCTCATGAGAAATCTTAAAAAAAATACTGACTTACAGAGGCTCTGCAGAGTGTCAGGCTTTCCCAAACAAAACTTCAGTCCCTTCAGCCTGCCAGACTTTGAGGGAAGTGAAGCTTCCCCTCTAGATGACGGTTTCTAACAACAAACTCTATGCAGGTATTTCTTTTCTCCCTTCCTAATGCTTGTCTGAACCCCTCTGGGGGAGCACTCAGGCTAGAACACTCAGCTATATTTACTGGAAAAATCCTTCACTTGAGACCCTGAAAGTGTAAGAGAAGGACTTAGGGGAGTTTTGCGTTTGCAGTCTTGACAAGTGAATTTCCCATTTGCTGTTGAGCCGAGACTGAGTTGGAGCCGGACGTTCCCTGTCGGATATCCCTGTGAGGATCCAGCCCAGCTGGAGACCCTGGAAACTGTCAACTCCAAGCCAATATCAAGGGTAAACCATGGAGCCTGTGGCTGTAGCAGTGCTGTGCCCACACTCTGAGGGATGTGAGCTCCTGAAACACGTCCTGGCGCGGGGCTGGCCACCAGCCAAGGCAGTGGTTACAGCTGGGGCTGCTCTCCCTGACCTGGGAATCTCACCTTGCACCCGTGTCAGGGGAGGTTTCCTTGTTTCTGCTCCTCTTTCTGGGCAGGCAGGCAGTCATGTGGTAAAGTGTGCTCTTAATTCTCACTCAGCATTCCATCTGTACAACGAGGGAAGGGAATTGCATCCCAGGGCTCAGTTCTGCTTGCAGAAAATGTGGATGGAAGAGGATAGGTTGGAAGTCCTTCAAGAGAAGCTGTGGCCTAAGGAGCAAATCATGGAACCATGGAATGGTTTGGGTGGGAAGGGACTATAAAGATCATCTATTTCCCCTCCTGCCTTGGTGAACCTCTCTGGATTCACCCTGAAAACACTTGACGTGCTGCATGTGGTATCAAAGTGGGAATGCTTGTTATTAGAGCAGGAACATTCAGAGATGAAGCAAGGAGGGTTAAGTATTCACCAGGGGTGATTGGTGCTGAATTAAAGGAGGCTTGATGTTTAACATAGACGAGAAGGGAAGAAAGCTACACGTGGAAGTTGATTTCTCTGTGATAAAGGAGAACAACCCGTTAAAGCTGGTAGAAAGCACTGTGAGAAAATCAGCTCAAAATATGCTGGAAAGAGCAAAATGGTTCATAATTATGATAAGAGCATTATCCTGTGAGAACCTGCCATCTAAAGTCGAGTTAGAAGTAAGCAAATAATTCCTCAAAAGGATTTTAATATTTTGGTAATTCAGAGATATATATTATTTAGTTGGTAATTTACCTCTTATTTCTTATAAAAGCATCTGCCCCTTTTTTGCTGGACAAGTATCAAGGACAGTGGTTGCATTTCATGCAGATAATTCCACTGATGAGGTAAAAAGTATTCTTTTAAAAAATATTTCAACAACTTTTCATTATTAAAATTTCAGAATTTTGTGTCTTGTACACACAGTTTTAGTTCTGCATAGATGATACTAGGATTGGCTCCTCTGAATTATTTTATAGAGATTTGTGGCATTTTTTGGAAGTTGCTAGCAAATTTTTTATAGACCTGTCATCACAGCATTTAAGCAATCTAATTTACTCAAAAGCATCCTTGCAATTAGAAGTTTGAGTAAATTTTAAAGAATTAGCTTGCTTTGAAACGTCTTATTTTTGGTTTCACTGCTTTGGGACTAAAGTCCCCAAAGCTTCTAAGCTTCTGCAAAGTGAAACCCTCTCAAATGTCTGATCTCAACAGCCCTGTGGGTGTTGCCTGAAGCTGAAGCTCTTAAGGACCTGTAAGTTTTGATTCTCTTTCCGCACACCTGGTTCCTCTTGCTCTTCCCCCCAGGTTGTGTGTTCTATAAATGGAAATTCTGAGATAAGAACCTTTCCCCTTTTCCTCCCTATTATGTTTTGACCACTTGCTTGTCCTGTTCCAGGCAGGATGCAACATTTCTCAGAAAAGGTGATCTTTTTTTCCTTCTTTATCAGCCCGACTATAACCCAGAAAATAAATCAGTGAAAGTTCAAATTCCAATCTAGTTATCAAAGTCAGTGTTGGAGTTATTACAAAATATATCTGCCTCTCTGTACCCATGCTTTCAAAATTACTCATTAATGCTGGCAGTTTGAGCAGAAATCTGTGTGTCTATTTGAAAGTGGCTACTAATAAATCCAGATTTTAAGCTTTGCCATGTTTAGCACCAGTTTTTTATCATTTTCTTGTAGTCCCTGACTCCATGAATGGTGGTGAGCATAAATCATGCTCACAATTTGACCCACTTCAATCCACTGACAATGTATTTTTCCCACTACTGGAAGTTCATCCTGTTTATTTTGCCCTTGCTCAGCTTTCTTCCTTCATCATCTTCTCCTTATTACCTGACCCTGAGGTTGAATGCCACAGAAATAATCCTTCACAAACACTTAGCCAGCCTGTCTTCTGTCCTCCTACCCGTAGACTAGCTGGCTGATTGACTAATTTTATTTCTATTGTTAATTTTATTTGGTAAGCCTTNAATTCAATTTCTGAAGCACCTTGTTCCCGTGATCTCCTCCCTCCCTAGTGGACAGCATGGTCTTAAAGTTTCTCCTTAAGGAACTAATTTGGTGTTGAGTTTGAGTGTTTGCTCTGGATCTCCTGTTGACCGTGTGGCCCAGTAGAAGAGTNTTAATGATTGGCAGCTCAGTCTTCACAGTTTCAATTTAAAGGCATTGCTGTTCTTGGTCTGTGTGCATGGGCAGGGAAACTGAGCCACTGCCAGCCTGAAGGAAGTCCTTTAGCAGTAACACTCTTGCAGTGATCACTTGCAGTCTATGAGTATTCCATAAAAATAGCAAACAAATCTGCTGCCAGAATCTATAGAAGCCTTTTCATAAATCCTGAAGCAAACTGGGGCCACAGTAATTGCTGCCAGGCAGGATGAATAGTGTTTCTTTGTAACATAAAATTTGGGGTGAGAAAAGTTGAATTAAATACCTCAATAGAAGCAAACTTAAGACATTTAAAGAACAAATAGCTGTCTGGATAATAAGCAGAACCACGGTCCTCTCTCCACATCTGTCGCTTGTTGATAACGAAGGGGACTTGATTACGAGGACATAGGTTATGGCTGAGATTGCTCAAGAAGTAACATTCTCTAACTGATTGGAAAGAATGGAAGTGGGCAGTTGTGAACGAAAATTTCCACCAGAGGAAATGATGGGTTGGTAGAACTGTTATGCAGAGCTTAAAAAATGACTTGAAAACAGCCTTGGGTCTGGCACATCCGTACCTTGCCCGAAAACATCGGCACCAGATACTGTGATAAATGTTCTAGTTCATCCTGACATAATGAAATGGTGGGTTTTCCCAAGAGATCCTGACATTCCCGATGCTTTCCCTCGCAAAGGGGGGTGCTCAGTGAGGGTGAGACACTGTTTTATGCACGTATGAAGTGCCAATACTGAGTTACTGAAGTCTGTATCACCACGTCCTCAGCCTGTTGTCCCCTGCCAAGTTTGCAGACTGACACCGAGGTCCTGACTTGAACCTTGGTGACAAAGAATGGTGAGATGTGGCTCCTGTGCTGCCCCTGCTCTCAGGGGGCTGTATTCCCCAGGCCTGCAGACTGGGAGCCCCAAAGGCAGACAGGAATCCAGCCTTTCATTAGTATTGTGATATGCACTTGGAGTTACAGGTGAAATTAAATGGGAATTAAAATACATAAAATGCTGGATGTCACGTAAAGCTAAATAGTCATTAACTGGTGTGAGGTACAGACTCATCATAAGCCCCTGTCTTATCTAATTAGATGTGATAGGATCAAAATATAACAATATCATTAGATTACAATAATTGCAGGAAAGTGTGAATCATAGCACAGCTAAAGCTCATGAAACTTGGTGTCAGTTTTCATGCATTCATTGCTGGAAGTGGCTAAAGCAGCAGCTGTGGTGAAGCACTCCTGGCAGAGGGGCAGCTGACATGGGGCTGGCTTTGGGGTTTTGATTATACACCAGAAAACAAGGAGCTGGCTTCCTCAGGAGGATCTCCAAATGGACTTTTTCTCTTCCACTTGTTCTTTTTCTGGCTGTGGCTGGGCAGAGCTGGGAGCATCTGCCACCATCCTTCAGGTTCTCATGATCCCAAGTCCACGTCTTCCCCTGCTTGAAGGAGACCAAACAGGTAAATATGCAGGGTGAAGCTCCCCTGAGCTTATACTGGGTTTTCCTGGAGGGTTACAACAGAGTATGACCACAGAGTGAGGAGTCCTCACCTTCCTCTTCCCTTTTCCCTGGAGGGAGGAGGTTCTGCTGTTTCCAGTTGGAATGCTGAGAGTGCTGTGTGAAAGTGCTGCTGGACACGTCAGGGCTGATGGTACGGGCATTTCCCACCCCGGATGGATGAGGCAGATGCTGGTTGGAGGGAGCTCTGTGTGGAAGTCACTAAAGCAAGGTTTGGGCGGTGACTATTCCCTGCTGAAGAGGCAGTGAGACCTTCTGACCAAACACCAAGTGATGGGGCAGAAAGGTCAGGACATTATCTTTTAATTTCCACAATTGGTAGCGAAGTGTCCAGTTTAGTACCAAGGTTTCCAAAGGTGAGAACATTTAGAAACATTTTGGTGAATATTTCTGTTTTGGCTTGCCTGGTGGATGTGTTCGTTCAGTTCCTTCCTGCTGTCTGTGGTCCTAAAGTCTTGCAGGGCCTGACTAAGGAAGAATGAGACAGATTTGTGGGTGCTGGGACATTTTCATGACACGGTGGTGTGCTTGTGGAGCAGTAACTTTGGGCAGAGTGGATGTCAGCATTTGGCCTTGATGATTACGTGCCTGTGTGCGAAAAACGCAGCATTTCCAGGGAAAGAGGAGTGAGAGAACCAGGAGTTATTAAGGAGAACCACAAAGCCAGCGACCACCACGATGAGATCATCGTGTCTGAGGGTAATGTGGTTCCTGGGAAAGGTTTTAGCAACTGATTACTTTTCTGCCTATGCAGAGACAGTTCTTGGGTCCTGCCAGTGGTCGATAAAAACACACCCATTGGTTCATGAAGCCGAAGATTACCAAGTCCCTGAGTGGGACCTTGCTGGTCTGACGGGTGTTGGGGTACGTGGGGCTCGGTCCCTGTGTGCTCCTGCTGATAAAGGGACCCTACATTCCGTGCACTCAGGCTGTCTTACTTCCTCAAAGACACTCTGAAGTTGTTTGCCCTTCCTCAGAAGGACGCTCTCACAGCGGGTAAGGAGACAGCTCTGAGAATCGGTGACTGAATTACTCAGTGCCTCAGAAGTGTTTGTGGGTAGAGGGAAGGATGGAAAAGTGGAGGAGATAATGACTCTGCTGTCTTGGCAAGAGCAGGGAAGGCGCAAGGATGCAGAGGAAGGTTGACTTGTCTCTAGGATGCATTAAGACACTATGTCCTGATCTATAAAATATTTGAGCTTCAACAACACAGAAATTAGAGGGATGATGTCCCTAATAGCAGCCACTGGCATGCTTTCATTTCATTATGACCATTAAAACGTGGCATGTCAAGAAAGCTGTGCCTCTCCATCTGCGTGTGCACAGACGTGCAGTTAGACACAGCAGCTATTGATGAGCAAAGGCAATAAATGCCTGCAGGGGGATGTGTGTGGCTTCCTGTGTATTAGCAAATACTCTGCTGTTGTCTTACAGAAAATTAATGAAATCCAAGCAGTGGGAAATCAGTGCTGTGTTTTGGCTGGCAAGCAGCAGTGTGTCGATTTTCCTCTCCTCCCCCCACTCTCTGCAAATTATGAGGTGCCTGGATTAGTGACATAAGAATGAGTAAGGTTTTTCTGAGTTTGCTTACATAAAATCTAGTCCAAGTACATTTACTGAGGGGATACAGTTTTTCCTAGCATTAAATCACAGCCTTCTCTGGCAGTGATTCCCAAGCCTTTCCAGTAGGCAAAGCTCCCTTTCCCACCTACCACCAAGAAGGGCAGGCTCAGCCCCATCTACCCCCAGCCCTCTTAATGAGTCCCAGGGGAGAAACGTATGCATTTTATGGATGACTAGCAAATTCTGTGGAGACGCAATCCTAATATTGCTCCAGGCAGTTCTTATGAAAGCGCTGCTGCGAATAAATACAGGTGCCTTTTATATTTTTTGTCTTAATGTAAGAGCTCTTCATCTGTGAGGTGTGACAGGCCCCATCACCACCACCCAGCAAGAAAGGGACATGGGCCTGCTCCCCAGACTTTGTTAGTCCACTAGCTGCATCTGAACAGCCTCTTTTAAAATAGTTTAAGATTTTGACCTCCTTAGGTCCAAACAGACAGTGTTATTTATCTCAGATGCCATCTGCATAAAGGGTCCTCATGTGTTTCATGCCTGTGAAGCTATCAGCTAGGTCTCTGAGCCATCTGAGACCCCCTCTGGGGCAAGGCACAAAAAATCTAAAGGAGGGTTTTCCTCTGACACAGAGGAAAGCTATTGCTTGTGGTCGTCTAGATGAATAGGAAATAACTAAGGGAAGGGACTGGATTTTAGGAATAAGCATAAGAGCACGCTAGAGAAACAGATTGCTGGAGACATGGGGGGTCTGTAGCAGTAGCTTGGCCTTGTGCTATATGTCCTACGACGTGGGAAAATGCGCTGCTGTTCCGGTGTCTGCGTGGCAGTGCCCCGTGTCCCCCGGCAGAACCTGGGCTCTGGCAGAGCAGCAGGAGAAAATAGCGGGAGGGCTCGGGGTGCTGCCTCCATGCCCCAGCAAGGGAGATGACAAAAGGGGTACAGCACTGCCCACCAAGCACGAGAAGGGCAATATTAATTAACCCGGGAGGTTAATTTCATTAGGAGGTGCAAACCCGCTCAGTCCCCCTGGCCTCGAGCGCAGCTCACCGCGATGAGGCAGCCGCTGCGGCCCTCCCGGGCCTGGCACGGGGGGAAGGACAGGAGCTGTGGTGCTCCAGGGGGAGGACATAGGTAATANTTTCCCCTCCTGCCTTGGTGAACCTCTCTGGATTCACCCTGAAAACACTTGACGTGCTGCATGTGGTATCAAAGTGGGAATGCTTGTTATTAGAGCAGGAACATTCAGAGATGAAGCAAGGAGGGTTAAGTATTCACCAGGGGTGATTGGTGCTGAATTAAAGGAGGCTTGATGTTTAACATAGACGAGAAGGGAAGAAAGCTACACGTGGAAGTCGATTTCTCTGTGATAAAGGAGAACAACCCGTTAAAGCTGGTAGAAAGCACTGTGAGAAAATCAGCTCAAAATATGCTGGAAAGAGCAAAATGGTTCATAATTATGATAAGAGCATTATCCTGTGAGAACCTGCCATCTAAAGTCGAGTTAGAAGTAAGCAAATAATTCCTCAAAAGGATTTTAATATTTTGGTAATTCAGAGATATATATTATTTAGTTGGTAATTTACCTCTTATTTCTTATAAAAGCATCTGCCCCTTTTTTGCTGGACAAGTATCAAGGACAGTGGTTGCATTTCATGCAGATAATTCCACTGATGAGGTAAAAAGTATTCTTTTAAAAAATATTTCAACAACTTTTCATTATTAAAATTTCAGAATTTTGTGTCTTGTACACACAGTTTTAGTTCTGCATAGATGATACTAGGATTGGCTCCTCTGAATTATTTTATAGAGATTTGTGGCATTTTTTGGAAGTTGCTAGCAAATTTTTTATAGACCTGTCATCACAGCATTTAAGCAATCTAATTTACTCAAAAGCATCCTTGCAATTAGAAGTTTGAGTAAATTTTAAAGAATTAGCTTGCTTTGAAACGTCTTATTTTTGGTTTCACTGCTTTGGGACTAAAGTCCCCAAAGCTTCTAAGCTTCTGCAAAGTGAAACCCTCTCAAATGTCTGATCTCAACAGCCCTGTGGGTGTTGCCTGAAGCTGAAGCTCTTAAGGACCTGTAAGTTTTGATTCTCTTTCCGCACGCCTGGTTCCTCTTGCTCTTCCCCCCAGGTTGTGTGTTCTATAAATGGAAATTCTGAGATAAGAACCTTTCCCCTTTTCCTCCCTATTATGTTTTGACCACTTGCTTGTCCTGTTCCAGGCAGGATGCAACATTTCTCAGAAAAGGTGATCTTTTTTTCCTTCTTTATCAGCCCGACTATAACCCAGAAAATAAATCAGTGAAAGTTCAAATTCCAATCTAGTTATCAAAGTCAGTGTTGGAGTTATTACAAAATATATCTGCCTCTCTGTACCCATGCTTTCAAAATTACTCATTAATGCTGGCAGTTTGAGCAGAAATCTGTGTGTCTATTTGAAAGTGGCTACTAATAAATCCAGATTTTAAGCTTTGCCATGTTTAGCACCAGTTTTTTATCATTTTCTTGTAGTCCCTGACTCCATGAATGGTGGTGAGCATAAATCATGCTCACAATTTGACCCACTTCAATCCACTGACAATGTATTTTTCCCACTACTGGAAGTTCATCCTGTTTATTTTGCCCTTGCTCAGCTTTCTTCCTTCATCATCTTCTCCTTATTACCTGACCCTGAGGTTGAATGCCACAGAAATAATCCTTCACAAACACTTAGCCAGCCTGTCTTCTGTCCTCCTACCCGTAGACTAGCTGGCTGATTGACTAATTTTATTTCTATTGTTAATTTTATTTGGTAAGCCTTTAAAGGATTTCTTTTGGAGTGCAAATAAGGGGATAATTATTTAATGTAATTATTTTATTAACATATGTTGCAGCATTTTTTACCTGAATTATGTTGAGGTTTTTATATACTTACTGCACTACAGTCCTGATGGCAACCCTGAATTTTAAAATTCCAATAAATAACTTAAATTAACTTCTAATCAGGAAGAAGTAAACCTTATGCCTGACTTCTAAGCTACTCTGACCTGACAAATTCAATTTCTGAANCCTGCCAGGGCATGTCACACCGATGTGCAGGGACACATCCGAGGGAACATTTATCTGGCAGCTGTGGATTCGACTTGCGGAGGCGCCTCTGAATGCCAAGTTCAGGTAGTTCGGCTCGTGGCATTTCCCACTCGCCTTTGGAGAGGAGCTGGAGGATGTGCATGTGTGTGTCCCTGGCATCACAGCGTTCCCTGCCTGTTTACAAGCCGTGTGCTCCGTGATTTTGTGTACACTAGTGCTCGGCAGCTTACATAAACAGGCTTGCTGCTGATGCACGAGCAGCAGCGTGCTCCAGCTCTCCTGACTGTGACTGCTCTGCTCACAGAAATAGAAGACTTTTTTTAAGTCCTTCTGACTTTGAACACTGCACTGTGAGCCAATCTTTTATATTAAAAATAACACTTCCTTACAGAGCCTCCTTTGAAGTGCCTGTGTATCTCTGCTTTCCTTCCCTCTTCCGTGCTTAAATAGACTGATTAATTAATTAGGCTTTCCTCTACATAAATGATGATGATCTCTGGCAAGCAATATGATACTTCTATTTCATGCTGTCCATTGAAATCTAGGGAAAGCAGACGACTTACAAATCACTGTCAGGGGTGCAAGACAGGGCTGTAGGTTTTGAGCAGGGGAGATCATGCATAAAATAATAGATAAGGGCTTTATTTGAATGAATCTGATTTTTTTTTTTTAAGGACTGAGTAATTATGTGTTTGATTCACCTAACACAGATGGATCAAACTTTAGTCCTCTTTACACGTGTGCACTGTGCAAGGCCGGCACACAGTGTTAAACCTGACCAGAGCAATATGGAAATTTTCACCTGCAAAACTGAATTTTTCATTTTTATTTTACAAGGACTGGACATTATTTCAGTTTTGTTTATGACTTGGGCACGGTCCCTTTTTCTTGGTTCGTTTTGCTTGGTTCTGGGCTTTTTAACCTCTGTATCAATTGGAATTTGTGTCAGAAGCTTTTGGAACTCATTCCTGCAGAAAGCTCTGCCTAGGAAGATAAAGAGGGGAAGGATTGTTTGATACATCCATAATAAATTAGACCCTCTTATCAGTGTGACTTATCTAATAACAGCCCAGTTTGGTGTCAGGAAGCGTGTGTTATATTCTCATTTCTGTACTGACGTAGTAGCCAGCCTTGTTAATCATTTTGTCTCCTCCTGCCTCTTCTTTCTCACTTGTAAATTGAGGCTGATGATGCTTTCCTCCCTTCATAACGTGCTTTAAAACCCAGAGAAGGAGATTGCTGTGGATGATCAAAGGGGAGCCTGATTGCACTGTTCAGTACATCAAAAACGGGGTTTATTACATGAGTCCTACTACTGGAAAGCTTGAATTTACATTTACAGTGGTATGAGTCTGACTGAAATCTCACTGACGTCAATGCAGGGCTTTGCATTGGTTTCAAAGGACATTAAATGAAGCTTTATATAAAAATGCATGCTTCATCCTTTTTGCTGACTGCTGTATTTTCCATTTGTAAAACGGGACTTAATTCGCTTGAACTACCAGAGGATATACAATGCATATTTTGCATCCAGAACAGGGAGACGGACTCCACAAAAATTTGGAGCAGAGTTCTGTTTGTGGTGATCTTAGAAAATCATATAACTCTTTCTCATCTCTGAAAATAGCAGAAGCACCACTATAAAATGGGGATTGGAATCCTGATCTTCTCCCTCTTCAGACTACAGAAATGTCTGCTGGGTCTATCCTGGCAAATCCCTCCCAGTGACTGAATGGCAGGCATTCAACCTGCTAAAAGAAGAGACAACGTATGTGGGCACAGAAAATAGAGGTACTTCATTAAGGAAAACCAACATAATGTGTGCTCTTGAATTTATAGTGCAAGAAGAGGTCAATGATTACTTATCCACTGTCCCTTCCCCTTTGTTTGCAGTGTCCAAGGAGACTTTTGTGCAGCAGGCTGAGTGTGTGCATGAAATCTGCCCGTGACATTCATGCTGCCCATACCTGACCCATGGCAGCAGTGAGTCCTACACATCGGTGAACACACCCCTGTTAAACTGGCAGCCTTAGAGGAGGCTGCTCTCCCTTCCACACAAGGAAATAAAGTGGCTAGAGTCTTCTTTTCTAGATTATTCCTCCTGCCAGCCAAGCCTTGATTTTTAAGATCTCCAATTATCCCTTTAGAATCAAGTAATAATCCTGAAATTTTTTATTCTTTTTATAGATTGCAATTATATGGTAGCTTTAGCCTCCTATTTTCTGCAGCAACCCAAAGGTGAATGCTCAGCTGAGTTATTTCAGCAGAGAATCAGACCCTAAGAGCGGTAAACTGTGGCTGGGACTTGGTCTGCCATGGACAGAGGTATAGACAAATTTGCCATGGACAAATCCATAACTGTGAAACAACGCTGTTTTGTCAACATCGTTGTGGCACTTTTGGATATGGATGCTCTCCTGGTTTCTTTTGGTGTGTTTTCTGGTTATTTTTCTGTTCTTTTTAGTTTGTTTTGATGTGTTTTCTGGTTATTGACTCTAACCTGAATCTGGACTCTGCCTGTCTGGAATTGCAAAATGATCTTCATTTCCCTGTACCTTTCTCAGAGTCAGCCCACCTGCAGCATGCTGGTGGTGAGCCCTTTTCCTCTTGAAAGGAAGTTTATCCACCCACTCCTCAGAATGACCACACTTATGGACAGTGGCGATTGTAGATAAGGTTTGATAAATATCTGCAGCATTTTCTCAAGCTCTAAAACCAGATTGCTCTTTTCATCACCGCACTGGGAAATATTATAGGTTAGAGACAGGTTAATATATAGCCTGGCTTTCAGGTGTACGTCTTTTACTTCCAAGAAACCACTCTTTCAGCAATCAAAATAACAGATGTACAAACCTATATCCATACGGAGCTACTGTGGGGTTATGGGATAACACAGAAGCCTTAAAATGAATAAAAAGTGTGTATTTGGGGCAACAATACCAATTTCCATTTTAAGAGTTTAGGTTTATGAGCAGAATTGTTTGGAGGAAAATAGGGATATAAGAAGTGATTAGCTCTGGTATTGCAAGGGCCAGAAAAATTCCTCAGATTTAACTATAGCACGAAGTCTGCTTCAGAACTGGTCTAGAGCATAGCTTTCAGATGATGAGGTTTTTTTCCTTGGCTGAAGATCCATCACAAGGTATGGGATACGTAATCCTAATGATCAGTCATTCCACTCTTGCTATGTGTTTATTTCTAGGATGAATTGGCCTAGATTCATCTTCCATCAGTCGATTCTGACTATCTTTTTGTTTGCTGAATCTAAGACCCATTAGTTATGGGAATTGTGGACATTGGTGAATAAACGGCAAAGAAAACCTTTGTAATGTTTTTTTCCAAAAATGGTCCAGACCGAGTTGTGTAGATCCCTCCATCTTTAACTGCTTTCATTATCCACCAAACCCGTCACAGTTTCCTGACTGCTTTCTAGGCATGTGGATACCAGAATGCAGCACAGCAGTAGCTGCAACGGAGCCAAATGAGAGGTTATTTGGCTTCTTGATATTCCCCTGTTTGCATGCTTTAATTATGCTGATCACAGTAAGTCACAGTGGATTGGTAAATACCATTAACACAATGGTATTTACCTCTTTTAATAGTTGCTGGTTACCTGTGAGCATGGCCTGGGTCCCTCCCTCAGGGGTACAGAGCCACTCAGTCACCTCTCCCAGAGCAGGAGATTGTTCTTGGCTCACCAGTAATTCAGGCCAGCAATCATCACTGCCTGTCCTCCTTCCTCCCTGATCCTCAGATCTCTCTGTCATTTGTAACCTGGATTGAGAGTGATTTTGTTTGTGCTGTAGCTGACAAAAAGTGATAAATAACACTGGGTGAGGACCATTTGTGCAGAATGCCTCAAAAACTCACCTGTGTTTGGAGCTGATCCTTTATTGCCTGCTGGAGATCTGATGTCTGCCCAGGTTCAGAGCCACTTGGTGAGTGACACATGGGCCAGTATTGTCGTCATTCCTTGGTCCAGGAGGGGAGCTATCACAGAAGGGTAAGAACGGTGACCTCTGTTCCAGTCCCACACCAGCCATCCTCTTGTCTTGGTCAAAATTGTGCCTTTCTGGTATAATATACCTGTTCTTGCCCTCTCCTGGAGCTTCAAAGGTTTCAAGATGCAGCTTCAGTGATCTAAACAACACTGTGGACAACTATTTTTAAAACTTGTATCCACATTAGCTTTCATTAACCTTTGCCTGTTATTTTTATAACACAAGGTATTTCATCACCATATGATAGGAGTCATGCTCTCTTACCTATTTCTGTAGCAGAGAAAAATCTATCAACTACTACTGTATTTTCTTAATTTTAAAGATAGCTCCAGTCTTTTTGTATTGTTTTCTTTTCTTAGCATCCCCAGAAAAACCCAACCCCCTTTATTCAGTGTTAAATTTAATTTCTTTCTTTTTTTTTTTAATCGTCTGTTATTTCAGATTTAAATTCCTATTATTAGCTAGCAACTTCTGTACTTGACTGTGTGTTACAGCTTGGGGTTTTGATGTTGTTTCAAGTATACAGTTGCTCACTTCTCCTCTTGAAGCCAAAGGCTTTTAGATTTATTTTTTTTTTAATGTGGACTCTTCATCACTAGGCTACTTATAAAATGCTATTAAATAATGATAGCTTATAATTTTATATGCCTTTTTTTCCTGTCACTGTCAAATACTTCTAGCTGTGTGAAATGTCAGGAAGTAGATTTAGATTAGCAGTTTGGGCTGTCCTTTTGTGGTGTTCAAAATGAGGAGTCAAAGTACTCAAATGTACCAAAGTGTCACCGCTTGGTTTCTGGTTTGATTTTCTTTCTCCTTGCTGTCTGCTAGATCGAGCCAAGATACAGCCTCCTCGAGTCAGGAAATGGTTGAAACTGTTGCTGATAATGTAAAAAATATGGGCATATTTTAGTTGTGGCGGTTTGACACCTCTGAAACAAGATCCCGGTGCTGAAATGATGGCCGTGATGCTGAAGGAGAAAGCTGTGTTAGAGAGGGAGGCTCCAAGAGCTCATCTTCTCCGATCACTTGCATGATTTTGGAGGTCTGTAGGAGATAATGACACATTAATCTGCCCTGCATTTTTTCAGAGCATTGACTCATGCATTTGTATTTGTTGGTGGGATGTCAATGACAGCACGGCGCTGTAGTTGACAGAAGAAGCTACTTCTTCCAATTGAAACCTCTCTGTATACACAGTTGTAGCCAGGAACAGATTTTACCGTTTTCCCCCTGCTATCTCAATTTTTTTCCCGTCTTTATTTATTCCTTGCTCTCTCTCTAATAACCTGTTTCTGTCTTGTGGTATTTACATGCTGCTCCCAATAACGTCCATAATTTATGAGCCTTACTTCTGGTGCACTGAAAGATCAAAACAATGTCCAAAGAGCATGACGCAGTAGTCTCAGCTTTGATATTACTTTATTTTTAGTTGTTCTCCCTACACAGAGCAGCATGACATTTTCTGTCAGCTCCTGCTACAAATTTTCTAGACTGCATTGCCTGAGGCCCAAATGATTATAAATTTGTATTTTTGAGGTGGACTGTTTTAGATTTCTCTGAGATGCTAGCAGCAATTATTCTTGAAACAGCTGGGGTTTTTTCCCACTAAATATTTTAGCTGCAGATTAAGGAAACAATTTTGATTCATCCTTTTTGCATCTTTTTCAAGATGCATCTTTTTCAAGAGGCAAAAAGATGTGAGATGAGGTTGCCTTAAAAGTAACAGGGCAAAATAATAATGAAAGAAATATTTTCTCCCTCTCTTTCTCCCTCTCTTTCTCCCTCTCTTTCTCCCTCTCTTTCTCCCTCTCTTTCTCCCTCTCTTTCTCCCTCTCTTTCTCCCTCTCTTTCTCCCTCTCTTTCTCCCTCTCTTTCTCCCTCTCTTTCTCCCTCTCTTTCTCCCTCTCTTTCTCCCTCTCTTTCTCCCTCTCTTTCTCCCTCTCTTTCTCCCTCTCTTTCTCCCTCTCTTTCTCCCTCTCTTTCTCCCTCTCTTTCTCCCTCTCTTTCTCCCTCTCTTTCTCCCTCTCTTTCTCCCTCTCTTTCTCCCTCTCTTTCTCCCTCTCTTTCTCCCTCTCTTTCTCCCTCTCTTTCTCCCTCTCTTTCTCCCTCTCTTTCTCCCTCTCTTTCTCCCTCTCTTTCTCCCTCTCTTTCTCCCTCTCTTTCTCCCTCTCTTNTCCCTTTCTCCCCTCCCTCCCTTTCCCCTTTCCCTTCTGTTAGCACCACACTGGCTCTCATTGCATGCTCTTATCAGCACTTGAGTGCTTTCCAGAGAGAAATGTCACCAGTGGGGAAAACAAGTCACAACTTTACACAGTGGATGAGTGGCAGAACTGGAAACAGGGCCAAGTTTTTGAATCCCAGTGTCTAAAATACTGTTTGATTGAGCAGGCTAAAAGGTATTTCTTTCACCTAACATGTGCCCAATGGTTTCAGAATCTTCAGCTCCAGTATTCTCTCCAGTGTCCTACAGGGAGGGAAAGGGAGGGGAAGGGGAATCTACTTGGTTGCTTCCAGATGATGTTAACAGCTTTGGGGAAAGCTACAGTGCAAAACTCTCCCTGCCCCACCCTACCCTTTCCAAAATTTGCTTTGTGTTATATTTTCAGAGTCCCCAATCCCAGTTTGTATTGTGTGTGCAGGAACTGAATGAGCAGTTCAGGCTGCTGAAGGGCAGCATTTATCACAGGACACTGCAGGTGCAATTTCCACGGGAAGGGCTGGGGCTTGTTTGTGTATTTCTATATGAAAAAAAAAACAAAAACATTCCGTATGAAACCTAATCTGAAGCACTTTAGTAACAGCTGGAACTGCCAGAAGATTTCTTTGAAAACTTTCATGAGATCAGGTATTTTTTATAGATAAAACACCTTATGACTCCATTGGAAATGAGAAGTCCTAACGATTGTGCCATGCACTCTGGATTAACTTGTAGTAAAAGTGGTGGAAAGTATTTTTAGACCTGCCATTAGCACTACCAGCTCTTGCCTGTCAGCTCTCCAGCAGGCATTTAGGCTTTTCTGGAAGCCAGTTGTGCTTTGGCTCCACAAGCCCAGTGATGTACTCGGCTTGGTGTGCCCAGCTCCCAGGCTGGTCGGCCAAGCATTCCCACTGCACAGCTCCTTTGGGCACCCTCACTGCATCCAATGCCAAGCTGTGCTCCATCTTCTCCAACACAGCCTGCTAGACACTGCCCAGGCTGGTTGGGAACTCAGAATGCTCAATAAAAATATTATGGCCTTTAGTAAGCGAGGGCAGGTGGATTGAAGTGGACAGGAGAAGAGAAGGCTCTGGGGAGACCTTATAACACCTTCCAGTACCTGAAAGGGTCTGCAAGAGAGCTGAAGAGGGACCTTTTACAAGGAAAAGTACTGATAGGACATGGGGGAATGGCTTTAAACTGAAAGAGAGCAGGTTTGGATTGGATATTAGGTAGAAATCCTGAATTGTGAGGGTGGTGAGGCACTGGCAAAGGTTGCCCAGAGAAGGTGTGGGCGTCCATCCCTGGAAGTGTTCAAGGTTAGACTGGGCTTTGGGCAGCCTGGTCTGGTGGAAGGTGTCCCTGCCCATAGCAGTGGGTTGGAACTGGGTGATCTTTATGGTGCCTTTCAATCCAGACCACTTTGAGATTCTAGATTCTATGCGTGGCAGGGCCTTTGGAAGCTGAAATCAGTAGATCCACTGAGAGGAAAAACATCTCAGGGACTGCCAGGAGGGAGAAGGAAAAGAGAGAGATCTGTTTGCTCCTGAATTTGAAGTAGAAAGACAAATAGGATAGGGTAGTGCTGGGAGAGTCCAGAGAATGTTAAAAGTATTAGCTGGGAGAAAGGAGGGTTATGGAGAAGAAGGGATTTTACACTGAAATAAGGCTATAAGGCAAAAAAAACCCCAAGCCAACAAAAAACCCAGCAAACCAACCAAAAACCCCCAGAAAAGCTGGGGTTTTGGGAGGGAGCTATGAAAAGAAAAAGAAGCACGATGTTAGCCTGGGGAGGCAAGACTGATTTGTTTCTTAACCTCTTTGACATTTAACTAGATGTGAAACCAAGAATTTGTTTTATTTTTAAGATACTGTCCATTGTAGGGCACTTCCTGCTAAAGGAGGAACTTTCACTCAGGAATTTGGGGTAATGAAGGAAAGGGATGATGTGAAAAAGTAAGGAAAGGGAGAGAGGATGCATGTGCAGAGTAGAAGACTCATGGTTCCATAAAATGCAATACAAATATGTAGGGGGTAGGAAGGTCCTGAAATGGGTTGTTTGTGAGTCAGTAAGGCCCATAATCTTAGAGATGCTCAAATACCCTTGTCCTCCATTTCCAGTGCTGGTATCCATGGCTTATGGGAAATCTCTGTGCAACCCAGCTATCTATAGTTCCTACGTAATATGTAAAATTTAAATGCCCAAGGAAGACTTTCTTAGAAACCAGAGTATACTTGCCATGCTATTTAGACAACCAGTATTTCAGGGTAAGAATATAGAGAGATGGACTACAGCCAGGAGGATAGATATATATGGCCACAGCACAATGTGACTGAATCCCATCTGAGAGTTCCCAGCGCTATGTCAGTACAAATGCCTGCTTCCCTCAGTCAGAGTTGGCTTCAAGGTATGTATCCCATGAAGGGAAAATGCTACTGCAAACTCTTGGAGCTAGGAAGGTGTTAAAACCTCAGCCAAAATACGAAGCTGTATTACATAAGGTTTGGAAAATCCAGATTGCCTCTCCTCTGCTAATCTGTCATAGCCATCTGCTGGCTTGCCGTTGTCTCACGGCAAATACAGGCTGGTTTAAGTTAGCGTAGTGGAGTTTTGGGTTTTAGTTGGGTTTTTTTGTACTAGTTCAGTCACCATGTACTGTTTCAGGTGAGAACAGGACTAAGAAAAGTTAGTGCGACACACTGCACTGTACTGGAGCTCACAGGCTGCTGGGACCAGCTCATCAGGCATAAAATAATCCGTATTTTGGCAGACTATAAACTCTGAAATGTGAAAATAATGGTATTTAAAACCACTTCCTGTTCTTGTTATTCTGTCAAAAAAAGCCCCAACTAATCCAGCGGATTCAGTTGTTGCCCAGTCTCTAATGACTCTTCACGTGCAAACAAACCAATGGATGAGAGTAGGGGGCTTCCTGTCCAACACATCCCTCCAGGCACAGAGGATGGGTTTGTTCTCCCAGCCCAGCCATCACACAGTGGGTGACAAATGTGCTTCTCCCAGGAATGTCTGAAGTGGGATATGGAGCTGTGGCTCAGTGATTCAGGGAACGTGAGTCCTGAGCACGAGGCGTGGGCTTTTATGGTGTAAACGTGGTTAAAACTATGGGGAAATCACTTCCCCTCCCCTGCTCCCCCGCTTTTTTAATGAAATTACTTATGAGGAGGCATCAGAACCATTTACACAGGCAGAAGAGATGAGGATTGGATTGAGCAAATAGATCAAATACCTTCATTTTCTGTCCACGTTGCTCTTGGATCTATTTCACTGCGCGGTTTTCTCTGGATGAACGGTACAGGCTTTGGCATTGCATACAGGTGTGCTGTGAATGTAACACTGCCTGAAAGTGGACCGTTTCACATAAAATAACCTTCCCCCTCCACGTGCCTTTGATTTGCTCTGCACATGTTCCACCAAGCTTCCTTGGCTGGATGTGCCTGTTGCTGTCTCGCTTTCTCTGCCGGCACTCGGAGGGAAGCTGCTGCTGCCCACTCTGCAGAGCCAGTTATTTCCAGCCATCAGACCAGCTGCAGCCAGAAACTTCATAAATGTCATTAATTTGGAGTCCTGCTCTGCAGCTACAAGTCACTCCAGCTATGTAGGTCCTGCACCTATTTATAACCTAGCAATCTGTCTCTGGGGGCTTTGTGCAGTTCTTTGCTCCATGCCACGTGGGTGGTAATGTAATAGCTGGGTATATTATAAGATTTCCTCTACCACTTTTTGGAAGCAGCAGGTGCAGTGTCAGCAGACTGCTCTGGTAATAAAGCACAGGTGAGGTGGGAGCTGCTTTGTGGAATGCTCCCTCCTGTCTCTGCTGCACCCTCTGATGTTTAGACAGGGGTTTGTTTCCTGCTCCTCTGTGTCAGTGAGATACCAGCTGGAACAGACTACAAAAGAAGAAATATATTGATGGAGAGGTGTCATTTTTGCAGCAGTAAGCATCTGCAATGTTCCTTGAGAGTTTTTCTATGCAAAACCTGGGGGGAAGATGCAATATCACTGTCTGCTTCCTATCCAGAGCAAGGCATGTCCAGTGCTGGGTGCTGTGTGGATGAACACCCACCTCCAAGAATTTCCACAGCCTGAAACAAACTGGTTCAAGATATGCAGGAGACCACAAAGAAATGGCAAAATGACAGTCAGCCCCACAGACAGAGGATGTAGGGCAACCAGCAACCTCCAAGCTGTCAGGTTGTCTGTGGGTAAATTGACAAGAGAGCACTTCAGTGGAGGCACTCTGTGGATGCTTATAGGAGTTCCTCAAAAAGAAAAAAGTTTTTCTCAGGATACTCTAGCCTACAGGGAGTACACTAGGGGATTTGGGAGTTAAATCCCCAAATAAAATCAGTCTTGGAGGAAAAAATCCCCAAACAGACTTGTTAATTAAGGGTGGTCTTGCCTGTAGGCTTTATCCACAAGCAGGTGAGACTGAAGGAGCTTGGAGAAGCGAGGTCTTTTATCTCAGGGAAACCAAGTGGAGGGAGAGAGGAAATGATGTCATCTGCCCACTTATGGGAAATTCTCAGTTGTCTGCAGTGATATGCTCCTTCTACTCCTCAACTGCTTCTTTCGTATCATGTCTGTGGATCTGAAGCTGAACAAACACCTGATGTATGGGCTTGCTGAGTTCAGCCAGACGCCTTCACAGCTGCTTTGTGGCTCCTGAAATGCTCAAAAATGGTTAATTGGAAAGGTGATATTTCATGTGTTTCTTGGGTGAGACATGCCGTACAGACAGGTTGGAAAACACTCAGGTTTTGTGTGTGGGGACAGGTTCCCCAAATGCTCAGCATTTGCTCGTGTGGGTTGGGGTATGGGGTGCAGGGCTCATGCTCTGGCTGAGGGGTTTTGTGCTCTGGGTGATGGTGGTTGTGCCCTGGGAGCCCCTCAGGTCTGGGAACAGCTGAACTCTCCCGTTGTGGGTACAGCCCTGGGAAAGGGAATACATTGCACCTATTATTGGCAGTGACTTGAAGGGAAGCCAGGCTATCCCACGTGTGAACCTTTGAGGATAAAGGGAAGGCTATTTCATGTAGTGCTGGCTGAGGGACAGCTGCAGCTGCCCGTGCCTGCTACATTACCTAAGGAAAGCTTCTCAAAAAAAAGCACCCCAAACCAACACTTTTTGGTTTATCTTTTCGTAAGCCAAAACTTTAGGATGAGTCAATTCAAGAGAAGGCAAAGACTTCCTCTAAGAAGAATGGTTGAGATAGTTTGGGACAAGGGCCTGATGGGGAAAGCACTGAGACAGAGATGCTGTGGGGGAAGGAGGACAATGACACAGAAATGGTGAACTTAGACAAAAAGGAGAAGCTTGGTAGGGAGCCAAGGGCATTGGGGGAAAACTGAGTCTGGAAAAAGAGCCAACATAAGCAAAGAGTCAGCAAGTGAGGGACAGAGAGTAAAGAAACTTGCTCTAGGATGGGTCTAGGAAAGAACAGGGCAGAAAGACCTGAGCACAAAAGCATGTCCTATGCAGGGTCTAAAATAAGGCTGAGCTTTTGTCCTCCACTGCCAGAAAGCAGCTGCAGAGCCTGGAGGAGCCTCAGAGCTGCCTGAGGACCTGGGCCTCAGCATCCTCTGCTTGCTGAATGGCACAGGACATCCCACTGAGCCCCTCTGCAGCTGAAGGGCGGAGATCTCCATTTTGGGTCCATGCCTTCAGCCAAATCTCACTGAAGGGACCTGGTGCAGGGCCCCATAGGCAAACAGTCACAGCATTTGGGACATGGGACATCCAGTGTGTGGGAGGAAAGGAAGGTTTGCCTCAAAATCTCCTTATTGAATAAAACAGAGGCTTGGGGGGAACAAGTAGTTTGGAATTATGCAATTAAAGAATTCTTGTAATAGACAAGATCACCTAATTTCTTCCTCTGACCAGCTTTTTGAGTGCTTCACTTTTTAGCCTTGATGCCCTTTTGTGGATATTTGGGGATGTAACGTAGCTATGGAATTCCATGCTACAGAAGAGGACTAAAACTTTTTCCCACCTTGTAAAGTGTTCATGGGATTCACAAAAGGGTCTCCAGTTGATAAACCTGTGTCTCGGCCTTTGAATCCCCTGGTGATTATTTTCTAGCATGAGGTAATTCCATCTCAAATAGAGAAACCCAGGCTTTGAACCAGGCAGACAGATTTTGCCTTTCTCTACCATGATGTCTTTTCCAGATGAATATTCTTATAGTGTGTGGCCTTTCAAATTAGACAGAGGAATCACTGAAAATGTAATGCTTCTTGGGGGTGTGATGTCGTTCCCACTGTGTCAGAACATGTCACAAAAGGGCAGTAATTCATGGGGCCCTGCCTGGTGCTACAACAATGTGAACTCCTCTTGCCTGCAAAATGTGCCTGGGATGATGAAGCTGTTTCAGGCCGGATGCTGTGGAAAGGGGGCACAGGCAAAAATTTTGATGAGCTTTAACACAGTCCTTATGCTCAGCTCTGGCATTCTCATTGTTTTTCCTGGTCTGCTGGCACCTGAACATTCAGTTCTTTAGAAAATGATCAAAAGCTGCTCCTGGGGCTGAACACTGAGGAATGAGTGTGCAGGCAGGACATGGATTGCTGTGTACAGGGTCTTGCCTGCAAATTTCAGGGGAATGGATTTTGATGAAGAACTGGCTGACTGGAACAGAGGAGAGGTGGTTTGATCCAGCACATGTGCCTGCTGTATTTAACCAGCATTACAGAGAGATTGACCCAAGATCCCCATGGGGTGCTGCTCAGCCAGGCTTTCACACACGGGGGGATGTCCATGGTGAGGTTACATGGTGGCAGGCAGGAACAGTGGAAACAATGCCCTGTAATCCCACCTCTGCCCACTCTTCCATCCACAAGCCTGGCACAAGAAACCTTCCCAGCCATCCAAACAATTGCCATACCTGAAATGGGCTGCATTGTTTCCAAAAACTGGCTGAAACACCGTTATTTTTACACAGGATGGTTTACATGAAGATCCTTGAGTAATCCTGCAGCTGTTAAATTCCCCACCAGGACAGCAGCAACCTACTCTAAGTCTCAGGCTACACGGTCCTACATGTGATTGTTTCCATAACCCATCATCCAGAGGGGAGCTAAGGGCTCAACAACAATAACCAGGAAAAGGGCTAAGGGCTTAGAGGGAGATCTTGCTGCCTTGCTCCAGCCAGGTCCACTGCTCAGAAGCCAGCAGGAGCACCAGGGTCATGGTACAGTGAGATGCTGTGAGTTAGTTCTGCGGTCTGGTCATTTCCATACACAGGACAGAGCAAAATTAAAGAACTGCATAAAATGAACAGGCATTAAGTCTGCACGTTTTTACAGAACTTATTCTGAAATCCTGGGCAATGCAACAAAACTGGGCTTTCACAGGCAGTTGCTGGTGTCTCTTCCGTACTGATTCTTGAGCCTGCTAATTGGGATTGAAATTATCAGCACAGTTAAAGATCCTATGGGTTTATTGCTGCCCTCTAATTTCCAGAAACAGAAATGTAGGGGGTACCAAATAAAACGAGATAGGTGTTTGGTCTGACCCAGAATGGCTGCTTTTGCTATCGTTCTGTCTCCTCCCTTGGGAAATGGGTCTAATGGCTGTGTCTGCTCTGCAGCTGAGGATGTGGCTCGAGCCATCCCACATGTCCCAGGGGGCTTCTGGGACTGGGTAACCCAGTCTGCACTCATTGTCCCAGGTCCAGGCTTGTCCCAGGACCTGCTTGTTCTCCTATATGACCTGTTGACCTATTTCTAGCTTTATGGACCAATCTCAAGGCACAAAATACAAAGGAGGGAGTAGTACAGGTACTCTCTGAATTGTACAAAAAAATAATGGATAGCCACATTGCACCAACCTTACCTGAAGGAAAGTCAGGTTTGTGTCTCAGCTGTGATGAGTGACCCCCTCTGCCTCTTGTAAGAAGTTTGTGAAGGACTGCACTTTCTATAGAAGGAAAAATGTTCTACTTGAAAATTTTGTGTAACCTTCCAATAGGCTTGCTCTTTGTGTTCTGTGCTTTTAAAAATGTGCTCTTAGTTACAAATAAAAGGCTTTATCCCTGAGCATTCCTCATTAGCTGTTCAAAAGCTTTCCAAGGTGAGTTCTAGTTCTCCTAACCATCCTGCTGTATCCCTTCCCACCACGTTTCACTGTTTCAAACAGAGCACTTGGTCTTTTCCTCCACCTGTCCTGGTCCTGGGAGGGTGGCAAAATAGAGGTGACTCCTTCCCTGGCCAGTGCATTTGGAGCTGGCTGGTCAGAGCCTGCTTTAGAAGACTGCCTGTCCAAATGCTACCCTACCAAAGACATGAGCTCCAACACAGCATCAAACTTCAGCTGAAATGCAGGTCTGACAGTGTGTGAAAGTACAGTAACATAAATAAGATGTTGGCTGTAGATCTCCTGATGACAGATGTAAGTGTAAGTATGAAGAGTGCTTTCTAAAAATAGCCTACATGGAGAAGGTGCTGGAAGTGTTGGCTATTGGAGAGGCTTAAAAATAGGTCATAGATGACCAAAAGAGTAAAACAGCAACATCAGCAACATTCATTGTGGAAGTCCAACATTTCAGGGCACCTGGACACTTGGGATCAGCTGGGGGTGAAGTGGCACCTGTGTGTGATAGATCTTTCTGCAAAGGCAAGATATGGGACAGAAAGTCAAACAGGGGTTACACCTGAAATGCACATCAGATGTCCATTTAATGAAGAGGAGTCATGTTTTTCCCCTTTAATTCCATATAAAAGAGGAAGTGTTTCCCCAAGATTTCACACCTTCTTTTGTACTCTTCTCTTTTGAGACAGCCCTTCATTTGCTGCCGGTCTGCTCCTGCTCTGGGTCGTGCTGTAGATGTGTTTGCCCTGTGATTACTCTGGGGGAAGATGTGACAAGCTGTTTGTCTCTCCGGTCCATGCCTCCTCTTTGCAGCTAAATCCTGCTCTTTCTACAGTGCTCTGCTCTGGGCTGGCAGAGTGCAGGCTGAGCAGAGGTGACAAGACCCTGTGTCAGGGAGTGCTGTGTCTGTGCCACTTCTGCCCTCCCTGCAGGGGTCCTGAGAGGGCAAACACACACAAGAAAAAATGCATAAGTGTGCCTGGAGTAGCCTGAGAGTCTGAAGGACCTGGGCTTGTGCAAACCTCTCAGTTAAAAGCTGCACAGAGTGAAAATAAAAGCTGAAGCAGACTAAGAACTGAACAGAACCTGACAGTATTTGATATGAAATTTTACCTTACAGTGGAAGATATGAGAGGTAGCAGTTCAACTTCCAAAATGAACCCAAATAAACCCTTCATGCTCCCCAGTGAATTTTTACACGATGAATATTGAAAAATAGATGTGACCGTGTTCTGTGCCTTTCACTCCTCTATGGTACTTACTGAATTGATGTGTAACACACAGACCTGCCACTGGAATGAATGAGCATAATCCAGTGCTGTCCTCTGTTATTTCTACTATAAGAAATTAGATTTTTACAACTTTTCATTGCCCATTTTACTTGGCACCTGTATTGAGACGTTGTCCATAGGCAGTGTAAAGATTCTTCCATTCCCTCTCACACCTCCAGTGAGACCTTCAATCCATGGGAAACTCCAACCAAATAATTTTCTACATGCTCATATCACTTGTTTCATTGAGCAAGAGCTGCAGCATTTCCTTCAGCAAGAAGGGGCTAAACTATTTATTAAAATAGGAAATCCTTCATTATTTAAAATCATAAAAGGAGAAAATAGGAGCTACATTTTTGGACCTGAATGTGCTCTAAGATCATTCTTTGAATATGGGTGTGGTACGCAAAGAAAGCATGAAAGGAGGTTTCTTTTGTGGTCTTTTAGGAATTTCTAGATCAAATAGTGTTGCTTGGAAGTAGACAGATAGGTTTTATTTTTTGTAATCACCAGGTTTTAAAATACTGTGATCAACAGCCCTACAGTCACTGAGGGCTGAATAAGAATAGACATTGGGTTGCCTTTTTTAGGGCACAGCAGCACTCAGATTAACTCTTTCAGCACCCTTCTGCTACACATTAGCTCAAAGTAAATGATTGCAATGGAGCAAAGAATTTCTGGGCTGACATGTGGTGATGGTGTGCTGACCAGATCACAGACTGCTGGATGTTTGCTCCCAGTATTCCACATCCCAGTCTGTCAGGGCAGAACATGTGGGTCCCTCTGCAGAGGCTCAATGACTCTGCAGTCGCTGTGCTTGTACTTACACAGGTGATGAGCTTGGGAGTATGCATTTTTCAAATGATTAATCCTGCCTGGTTCTGAGGTTCTTCCTGTATATGAGAGAATACAGCCATGTTGAGTATATTTGTGCAGATGTCTGTCTGTCTGTCTGTCTGCATAAATTATTCACGTAAAATGGGAGCATTTGGATGTTCCTCCATGGACCAGCCAAGCTGCTGTAAAACAAGTCTTGTCTTCTCTACGACACCCTTTGCAGTCCTCTGCAGGCTTAAATAATGTTCCAGGGCACGACTTGGCTGCCTTGGCAGCAATGCACTGTTGGGGTTACTGGGAAAACATAATACAAGGAAGTGTAAGTAACAGCGGAACTGAGGAGAAAATTTTGTCACATTTTTCACTAACATGTTTAGAACAGTGTTGTTAGGGAAGATCCTGCCAGTGGAAGAGTTTTTCTGTTTGTGGTTGTGAGACATGAAATTCACAGTCACCTTAACCACTGCTGTAGTTAAGTCTTGGAAAAATGAAGAAGTGCTGCTTAGTGTTTCAGCCATGGGTAGTGGTGGTTTTCATACACAGCATGGCCAACATTTCCCTAGGTGGGTCTTTAAACTCAACTCATAGTGCTGCTGCACTGCACTGGAACTTCTGGAGAGGTGTGAAAGGCTGCAGATAGAATTCTTTGTCCCAGGCACTGAATGTTCGAAGGCGATTTTGCAACAAAGACGCAAAACAAGAAATCTGAGTTTTCTTGAGCTTGCTCAGCCGTGTGTTTAGCTAGCAAACCAGGAAGTGATGTCTGTAGTATGACTCTTCAGCGTGACAAACGAGGGCAGAAGAGGAGGGCTGCATGGGGTGGAAGGCAGCATCCTGTAGTCTGAATAGTACTGGCCAAATCCGGAGCCTCTCGTTTCCCCTTCAGCAGGTGTTGGAACACTTTGCCACGTGGCTGCTCTGTGTGGGTGAAGAGCTACAGTTAAACTTTCCTTTCTGCAGGATTCAGATGTAGTGAAACAAGGGGAAGTACTTCTTCATGCAACAGTGGCATGAACCTATCAGATTCCTACATCAGTAGATTGACTGAGTCTTCCTGAGGCTCTCTATCAATAAATGCCCATCATCTCTTAGTTTGAAGGAAAAGGAACAACAAAAAACCTGCACAGATTAGCACAGACCCCTGCTTCAGACTTTTCTTGTTTTGTCTATTTTAAGGGGATAGAGGAGGGAGGATTGGGAGAGGAAGTTGAGATGAACAATCCTCCTTCAGGCTCTTGGAGAGCTGCAACATTTGCATCTCCTTTTTGAGGTCAAAAGCTTGTCCACTGTTGGTGTTAGAGAGAGACCAAGCTTCAAACGCACCTGGGAGTGGCTCTGCTGCAGGGTTTTGCAATCTTAAGGAGCAATCACCCCTACATTTCTCTAGTACTCAGCTTTCAGGAGATTGCTTTAAACAGTTTTGAAATATCAGATGGTGTAGTGCTGAAACTGATACTTTGATCTGCAGGGAAGTGATGCTGAGACATCACTGGAATATTTTTTCTGCAGGAAAACTCCAGTTTAGGAAAATGTCATAGCAGGCTATCAGTTCTGGCATGAAACTGCTAGCAGGTGGATATTGTGATGGGAAGTGTTAAGTGGGTTTTGCTGGCTCACTGGTGCAGCTGGCTTGTTCCCTCGCTTACATAAAAGAGAAGTGGGACCTGCCCTCAGGCTGGAGTGAGAATTTGGTTTTGGTGTGAGGCAGAGGACATGTAACAGGGACAACAAAGCCTGAAGTGAAGCCTTAGGCTGAGGTTTCACACAGGGTATCGAGAGAAGTTAGGGCAATGTTATTTCAGCTTTCCAGGCCTGATCCTTAGCCTGTGTGACTGATGTCAGCTTTTGTAACAAAAAGTGTAAGGAACTCCAAAATGTCACATGCTGCCACAACCTGAAACTGGCTTTTTGAGACCATCTTTGAAAAAAAGATTGTCTTATCTGCTTTTGAATTCTGGTACAGCCAGCTGCTGCCATCCTTGTAATGCTGTGTTGGGCTTGGCCTTAGAGGTCTTTTTCTCTTTCCCTATAGCTTCAGACTGCCAGTTCTTGACCTGACCTGGTCTGGGGAAATGGCTTTTCTCTTCCACTTTGCAGTGATTCTTTATATTCAAATGGCTTTCATCCTGAATTCTCCCATTTTTCTTGGTGGGAGAGGGGTTAGTGTGGAGTGTTGAGGGTTTTTTTGCTTTCCCCAACTGAGTCAATACTCCCACATATGCAGTATTAAGAGACACATATGTGGAATTAAGGGAGTTTGTGTGCAGAGTGTATACGCCTTTTACTGAAGTATTTTGCAAAAGTGGCAAGATTTATGATGGGGAAAGAATGAACAACAGCTTTGGCTTGGGAAGAAAAGCAGTACAGGTTTGGATCCATCCTGGAGAAACTCGTGGCTATGCTGCAATAGAAAGTCTACAGTAGGAAGATTCCAGACTTTGTGCTCAGAGTAAAGGAGATAAAATTATATTCAGAGCCATAGATTTTATCTAAACCATGCCCTTACTATAAGAAAACAAAAAGGAAATGTTAGAATATTGTGTTTAATTGGGTGTAAGTGCTTTACTATTTGTCTATTTCTGTTTCCTCCATTCCTCTGGGCATCCTTGTAAATTAAAACACAGGGATTTCCTGGAAGCTATAATTTATTTTGACCTTCTTGTGAAGGAATTTTAAAGTGACATTGCACTTCAAATGTGAACATATTCCCTTCTGCACTGTCCCTGTACTGACTGGAGTGGGAATACTCTCAAATCCTGGCAGCCCAGCATCCACCAGCCATGTGTGGCCGTCCTCTCCTGTCCAGGTGCAGGCTCAGTTCCTTTGGAGTGACCACTTCTCTGCCTTCTTCCCTGCTGTTTCTGCCCTCACTGTTTCCCACTGCAGCTTTAGTGAAGCACTGGCAGGGCTTTTGCTGTGGATGTGGATAGGGAAGTATAAAAGCTGAGCCAGGCCATGGTGGGGACTTCTGACTACCTGCCCTGCTTCTTCCACAGACCTTGTGGGCACTCCTTTGGACTGTTCTATAAACACTTGATCACTTCAGACATAAGGACCAAGTGCTCTTGGCAATATATTAAAATGATCATGCCTAATCTTGGACTTGACACGTACGTGGCTCTTCACACATTTGAAAGCAAGGCTATTAATTAGTTCCCACAGCTCTAGCTGTGAAAGATGATCACTTTGCTGTTGAAAAGAGCATACTGATTTAAATAAACCATCAGACAAAGCAAGGGCACTTTTCCTACAGCCTTTTGAAAACATAAATAAGTTCTGACATTTCTGTTTTATGGGGGAGCTTGAGGTCCAGAGAGGTCAAAAAAGCCTGTAGGTACTGAAGTCCCCTTCACCTTCTATGGTAGGTGCCAAGTCCACACTGGAAGTCTCTGCAAAACTGTGCACTACCAGAAAACCATCTTGCTTTCACAACAGTTTATTTTTGAAAATATCTCTAGCAGAATAATCTGGTGTGTAACTAGATGACAAACTCAGTTTATAATGAAAATTAGTCTTGAGTCTTTTTGCACTGTATATGTAATTCCCTCTTTAGGATTTTTTTTCAATCTGCTTCCTTTTTTAGTCACAATCCAGTGATGGAAAGGTAAGAATGAAGTTTCTAGTCCTAAAACAAGGTGTTAGGCAAGGCTGAATACAGGAAGCAAGTTGTAGGGACAGGGTGTAGCTCAGCCTTCCTGAAAGAATGAAAGGATGGTTGAGGAAGGCACAACAGTCATCCCCTGCCTTGTTCCTCTGTGCAAGGTGTTAGTCACTGTTCCAACCTCTGGTGCTCTCTGCCTCTGCAGGCTCTCCAGGGTGTACCTTTCCTTGTGTTTGCAAGGAGAATGGTGTCTTACACCCCGGCAAGTGAAATGGTATGAGTGAGGAAAGGAAGACCTGCCACTGTAATTTTAAGGTTCTGGCCTGTGTTTCCATAAAAGCATGGAATGAAGCTCAGTCCACACTCAAGATGGTAATTGCAGCCTGCTGGAAAAATGCTGTACCCAGGCAGAGCAGCTTATGACCCTTTGCTCACTCACTGTAGCTTCAGCATTGTGAATTCATTGAGTCCATTGAATTTATCTCGGTTTATGTCAGTGCTCTGGGAGAGAGGCACACCTAGGCTAAATTCTGGTCTGCTCTTGAGTGCTGAGGTGCTGCCACACACAGCATTTAGATGCAAAACAAGAATAGAGATGCTGACAGGTTTCTCTCAGGCTGTGGATAGTGGTGGTGGTCATTGAGCCACCGTGTCCCCCTGCAGTGGAGCAATTGCACCGGAAAGGGGAGTTCAAATGGGATAACTCATACAAGTTTTGTTCAGCAAGTAGAGGGCACGTCAGACCCATGTCTTCCACAATTTCCCAGAACTGTGAATACCCCAAGGACACAAAACCTTAACTAGGTTCCTCTGCTACAGCTGGAGAGGTGTCACCAGTGTCTTGCTGGGAGTCTTCCTGACACCTGGGTCTTACCAGCAGCAGCAGCATGGCAGGGCTTGAGGAAGTCGGTGGTAGCAGCATAAGCTAAGGAAAATAGAGCTGCATTTTTATTCAAATAAGTGCAATGTGATCGGTGTGTTTCGCTTAGCAGTTGTTTTTATCTCATAGTGTGGATTTCAAAAGCAGGCTTTATTTTCTCTCCATTAAGGCAATACACAGTGTTTATTCTGCTTAATCAAGTGG
The DNA here is from genome assembly GCA_013390105.1 of Tichodroma muraria. Taxonomy (NCBI): domain Eukaryota; kingdom Metazoa; phylum Chordata; class Aves; order Passeriformes; family Sittidae; genus Tichodroma; species Tichodroma muraria. The sequence goes on from WAAG01023781.1 coordinate 63,687, forward strand.
CAGGAGAATACAAGCTCGTTCCATTCACTCACCTTTAAAAATGTGTGAATGATGTGTGTCTGAAGAGATGGGTGATGTATCTTGCCCAATCTGTGCTGCATTAACAAACTCTTTAATGGTTTTTGGCTGGAGCTGGGCTGACCAAACTGGGTGAACCAGGAGAGATGACAGGGAGAGCCCTGTCAACATGTTTTGCCTTTCCTACAGAAATGTGACCTCACTGCAAGGCAGACTTCAGTATGAATACAACTTTTCCCCCCCAGCACTTCCATGAGTGTGGGCTGACAGGTTAATCCTTTCGTGTTCACAAGCAGGTTATTCAGCTAAGGAGTGGGAGTAAGCAGAGGATTGCCTCCAGTTTAGAGCAGAAACATTTCCTGCCTTTCTGGAGCCATGATTATGCTAAAAAATGTACTGATTGGAAAATGGAGGCTAATACTTTGAAGCTGGTGCCTTCCACATCCCGTAGAAACAATATTTGCATTGGAGGGACATGTACTCAAACTTATTTTGCTACTTCCCCATTTAAAACAAGTATTTTCTTATAGCTTATACTCTAAATAAGTCAGGTTACCAGAGCAATAAAATTCCTTTAAAATTCATACCTTTGGGCTTAACTACAATTTTCTCATTGAGAAGTACATGGCTGGCATAGAGCATTTCCCAACCAGATAATTCCAATTGCTGCTTGAAAAAGTCATGATGCCAAAATGACCAAAGCATTCACTGTTTGGAACAAATTAGCAAAAATCTCTGTCTTTCTTTCAGTTGCCTCTTGCCATTCCACATAGGAAGGTGACCTTCTACAACCCTTTTCCCAAGTATTATAATGGAGCAGGAAAAGACAGAAGTGTTTTGGACCAGGGGGATGGGATTTGAGGCATCTTTAGCCCTCAGTGAGCCCCTCTCCCAAAATTGTTGTAGGTTTCAAGGTAAAAATAGTGGTTGTGCAAGATCTAGCCAAGACCAAATGCCTCTTTGTGAAGGTCCCTGTTCATGACTAAGAAGTGTCCTGTAAAATATCACAGTAATCCAAATGGTCTGTCTGGCACATCTTCTCACCTGGCTCAAGCTACTGGTTATCTAGAAAAAGTTGGAAGGAGATAATGTTGAGCCCAGAAAAGCAAATCTGATTTCTCATCAATCAATTGATCAATCAATCAATCAATAAGCATCTATTGAGAGGAGGATGGGCAATACCTACAGCCCAGCCCTACAAGGCATTTTGCTCTCACAAGGTTGCTTTAAGGCGTAGTATTTCATCCCAAACTTATTTTTAAAGTTAAAATGGTATCTCTGCTACTTTCAGTAGAGAAGAAAATAGTGCCACCTTCTTCAGATATTTTCAAAAATCTCATAGGAAAGAAATCTTCTACATGGGTGCAACACTGATATGTTCCTAAGTGTTTTTTTTAAGGACTGCATAGAGGCACAACCAAAGTGGAAAATCAATTCTCTGTCAATGCACTCTGATAAGATACAAGCACAGGTGGAGGGGAGATCTACCCTGAAGAGAGGATGCTTGACCTTTAGAACAGGTCTTCATAATTGTGTATAAAAAGCTAAGCAAAAAAAAAAAAATATTATTAAGATCAGGAGCATCTTAACCTCATAATGTGCAACAGGAGCAGGAAACGATTCTCATATGCAAAGAAAAACACCCCTCTGAGAAGGGTGTTTCAGGAGAGGGTGAACAGCAAGTCAGGGGATAACCAAAGTAAGTTTTCATTCTCCCTGGGCTGTGGTCAGCTTGGATTTGGATCAGGTAGAGAAACTGCAAGAGTATTTCATCTGTTTTACACATCAGCTTCTGGAAAAGATGTTTTCTAGCCAACTTCCCTTGCAAAACCTGGAAAAGGTATCTTCCTCTGTGTAAAGCCATCACCAATAAACTGATTTTTCCCAAGGGAGCTCTTCTCCCTGACGAGGGGGAAAGTCACCAGTCTTCGTTCCACATTTCTGACCAATCTTTTTTGATCTGGTTCTCCTTTTGCTTCTTTCAACCTCAAATTCACTTGTCATTACTCTTTCATGAGCTTTTAAAACAATATGTTGGTGTAGGAAATGAGGCTTGAGAGTGCTGCCTGCCAGTTTTTTTCCCTGTCTTTTCACTGTCACTTGTGAAGCTATGCTCATTATCAATTACATTTAATAGAGAAGATAGCTGTCACAAATGTTATTCCCTAAATAATTTAAGTTTTATGAGAAATGGAATTGGGGGAAGTACTGACAAAGAGAAAGTAGCTCTTGGACATTTTGTCATTTCGTTTGCAGAAGACAGCTGGCCAGTCAACATTTTAAACACATATTCTTTGAAGCCATGGCCTATGTTGTGTTTGTTTACTAAGGAATAAGGAATATACACCTTTCTTTTCTTCCCCCAGGGAGAGCTATAAGACAAAGGACAAACAATAGGGAACTGGACTTTTGCACTAGCCCCTCTTCTTTTCTTTTGTTCTCTTTGACTTCTCAAAATGTAGTTTTCATATACTTTAGCTCTCTTTTGCCAGAAAGGTTGCCAGAAACTTTGGTAGTGATGGAGGTGATGACTTTAGAAGAAGCAACTGGAACTTGACTAAGCTGTCCATCCTTCTCTCTTGGAATTTTGGATCTAAACTGTTTCTTGATAGTGTTAGGAGGAAAAGGACTGGAGAATCCTCATGAAATGCATTTTGAAAAGGTCATACATCCTTTACAGCTCTTAAAAATATGTTTTCTTGTTTTAAGTATATGGAAAGGGAACTTTTGAAAAAAATGTATTTCAGATTAAAAATTCTGAACATTTCACTAAGGAAAGCTATGTGTTTCATGGGAAACATGTGAAGATATTTTCCAGTAAATAATTCAATGAAATGAATTCAAGTTGATGCAGAATTGATAAACTTGTTCCCAAATTCATGAAAAGAAAAATTTCCTCAAAGCTCTTGCCACAAAAAATGTTTCTGGTCACATACAAACCTGATGTTCATTTCTCTAATGGTGTTATGTTTTCTTAGATGGTGAATTAATTCTAAAATTAGCAGCCAAGAGTTCACAAGTTTGTTTCTGACCTTAATCTTTTGGGGAACAAGGTTGGCCGCTTGAATGAAGTCACAAACCCCCTGAGGGTCTGTCTAGATTGAATCAGCAAGATAAATATGTCCCTTGGTGGGTGTGGGACTTATGTTTGTGCTGTTAGATTGTGATTTTAACTGATTTTGAATAACACTTGTGAACTTTTGGAAATATTGTTCTTGCAGTCAGGAGATTTTGTGCTTTTGTACTGACTGGGTATACTGTCTATTTCCCACTCTGCCCAGGCATCCCCTCTAGTTTTAACAGGGTACTCAAACTTTGAGTACTTCAGGCACATCACACGTACTTTGCATTGCCTAACACATTTATTGTACAGTGGTGATAGCACACCACCAATTTTTCCATGCTGTTGTCTGAGTTTCAAAGATGTGTTGGAGCTGTGCCAAGAAGCTGGTAGCACAAGAGCTTTCTTTTGTACAAACTCTAGAGCTGTGATTCCCAGTTCCCCATTCAAACGGGTACCGAGTGCTGCAGGTGCCTCCTTCTGCTCTTCCAGTCTCGGCTTTTGCCCTGACCTGCCGGGAGAGGAGACCACACCTGAAGCACAGGTCTGCAAGTGGGAGGTTGAGGCACACGGTTCCAAAGATGTGTTGGAAGCAGCACAGCACGAGGTTGGAACAAACAGTGTGTTTGCAGCTGGTGAGGCTTGCTGAAGTACAGCATGAGATCAGTGATTTCATTCTTTTCTAGGATAAACTTTCTGCAGTCACTCCTGTACCAGTCAGTTGTGTGAGTCCCGAATTTACAGTCTCATCATGGCTTTGAAACCAGACCATGTGACCCAGATGACCGATTTACATCAGATGTTATTGAGAGGGCTGGGTCATACACAACTCATAATCTGAGTATTTTTCACCAGAACTTGTTGATGAAATGTTGCGACTAATGAAAGAATTCTCGTGTAAAGCAGAGACAGGGGAAAGGCGGTTTTCCAGGTGTAGCTGGTTGGAAATGGGGATATTGAAAGGATCAGTAGAACTCCTCAACTCAGCAAATGAAAAAATGTCTATTCACAAGCAGCTGTGGAGGGCCAGGGACCTTGTTTACCACATAGGAGGACATACTGGAAACCTTCCCTGAAAGCTCAGGCACTCTGAGAGAGACACATGCATCAAAAGAGGTGAGATCAAGTCACAGTTGGAAACCTGTGCAGTCAAGGTGTCTGCACTTAATTGGAGGGATTTCAGAAAGACCTGTAAAATAGTGTAAAGCTCTAGGGATGTTGCTTACAGCAAGGAAGCAGAGTTTTCACTTTAGTAGACTTCTCTAAGAAAAGAGTGAAAGGCAAGTTGTTACTGGTCTTCTTTTTTTTTTTCCTAGTCAACACCTTATATAATTCAAAAGGGCAAAAAAAGGAGGCCATCCAGTCAGGGAATATTGAAATTAAAAGCAAACAAGAAGAGAAATTCGGTCTTTAATGCCAGAAAGGTCTGGAATACTTTCTGAAGAGAAATCAGCTGGATGGACTCTCTTGGAGTGGAAACTCAAGTCCTCAAAGACAAATGGCTCTTAATGGGTTTAATGTTGTTCATTCATGTAGTTAGGAAGGAGGATAATTGTGTGGTGAAGTCATATGGCCTGCTAAAAGAATCAGAGTGGATAGCTGTAGCCATATTTCTCAATATTCTTCACCAGTGTATTAAATTCCCTGTTGACTGAACTCGCCACAGCTCTGCAGGCACGCCGCTGTTTGTATTGATCTGTGGTGCTCAGCAGGAGTTTATTTCAGGAGTTATTCCTTTTGCACAGTTGAGAAGTGTTGATTCATCTTTCTGCTGCAAAAATGACTAATGATGAATGCTTTCCAGGAACCAGTCCCAGTAAATCAGCCATAGACGTGTAGCTGAGATTCAATTAAATTGATAGGACACGCAGTTCAGTTCCAATTTAATTATTTCTCATTTTATGTAAATGAGATTTCTTATTGCAGTGAAACAAATTATTATTTTCTCATGACAGTGCCTCATTTGCATGCTTTAATCCTTATTCTGCCCTTAGTTTAACCTGAAAACAAAACAAAAGGTTCCTCAAAATTCAGAGGCTGAATTGAAGAGCTAATCTTCCATTAGCATTCTGGAGACAGTAATTCCTTTGTGATCTGGTTGTGCTTAGCCTTCTTATAACACTGCCTGATTAAAGCTGTGTGTTTGACAAAACAGATTAAGCATGACATCTGCCAGGTATATAACCCCAGAGGAAAACACCCTAACCTTTGGGAATTTTCATCCAAAAATCCGCATTTGGCCAAACTTGCAGTTAAATTAGGATCCTGCTGCTTAAACAATATCTGATTTATACTTCAGGGATGAAAACATACATTTTTTCAATCTACTGCCTACCTACAGTCTACCATGAGTAATGCTCACTCCATTTGGGGGTAAGCACAAAAACAAGTGGAAGCTGCAGAAGTTTTTCATGCCACTATTTTTCTCTGGTTCTCAATACCAATGAATTTGTCTCTGCAGAACAAATCTGCAAAACAGTCACCCTGTGACTGGTGCCAGGGCAGCTTCCTACGGACTGGGAGCTGGAGCACACCAAGAGTAAAGGAATTGCTGCGAGGCACGGGCAATGCCAATTGTCAGGAATGAAATTCAACCCTCTCGCATCTTAAGCGCCCAATCTGTTCCATTCTTCATGTAGATTGTGTTTCTTCAGGATGCAAAGCTGTTTGCCTGCTACCTCCTGTGCTGACTGTCAGAACAGGGATGACATTTTTTGACCAGCCGTGTACGTGAAGTCCTGTGGGTTGGGCATAGCCTGTTTTACTTTGAGAAAAAGATAATGGAAGAAACAGTGTGCAGCCAGTGAAAAAAATCCTGTCCCTCCCACAGACCTGAGTGAGTTTTCCACTGGGAAACACAAAACCATTCTGGGGTTATCTGCCTAGTCAGCCCTTGTAATGTAAAGTTTTTACCGATGTTAAATTCAGCAAAGTAAGCAAGATGCCGTATTTATCATCAGTAACATCCTTGTTTTTCTCCTGTTGGGAAGCAGAGATGTGTAAATTGTCAGGTGTCTCTCCAAGACACACTGACCACCGTAATAGCTGTGAAAAATAGAAAGCTTCTAAAATACCCAAATGGAGTCTGTGCTTTCACACAGAATGAGTAAATCAGCCTTTCTTTTCCTGGACTTTCATTCTGCAGTAATTTTTCACACTTCCTCACACTAAGCCATGACTGCCAAAGTTCATCCTGGAGTAGTTTTGAAACCAATGGGAATGGCTTAATGAAGCACTATCAGTCTAAATACCAGTCCCCACTGCTTAGGTTTGTTGTTGGATTCCTTGCTGGTTTAGCAGCTTGGACACAAGTGTTCTCAGGAGATGATGCTGCCAGTGACCTCGAGGCTTCTGGAAGGAAAAAAAAAACAATTTTGTTCAGGCAGTCCCAACATTTCAGACAATTTAACTGTTGTGGCAGCATACATGCACACTCAGAGATGCAAGCAAGTCGCTGCGAAGTGCAGGGTCTGTGCTGGTCCCTGTTGAAGCCTGACAGCTCCAGCCAGGCCTGGGCCAGGGTCTGCCTGAGCCGGCAGGGATGGGACAGGGCTGCCAGCTGAAGAGGAGCAAAGAGAATGGCTCTGCCTCCTTGTCTCTGATGTTTTGCTGGGGGCCATTCACTTGAGTATCTGCCCACTTCTTACACGAAGGTAACAGCCACATTTCATAGGGTTTCCATGAAGTTTGTGCCATTCCCTCATTATCTTTTCTTGTTTGAGGATCTGTCAGCATTGGTTGCTTTTCTTTTGTGGCTTGAAGGAAGAACGAGCTTGGTTAGATTTAATTTCTCTCTTTTTCAGTCAATGGCATGAGGGGTCTCAGTTTCAATCCAGTGGAGCTCCTGGACTGGGGACAGCTCATGGAAAGAGAAAGGTGCTGCAAAGGCTCTTCAGGCTGGGCTGTGACTCCATTTACCCCCCATGCCCCTGTGAGAGGCTGCTCCTTGTGTGAAATGCCTCCTCCTCTCACAGCACCACTGCAGCAGGCTCCGACTCGTGGGCACACTGACCCCGAAGGCAAGAGCTCTTCATGGGTTATTAAACTAAATGACAACTCTCTCTTGGTCTTACTGTAAGAACTGGTATCATTCACTGGTCAGGAAAGGTGCTCAGGAGACAGCAGCAGAAAAAACCTGTGTGAGATGTGTGTGTGTGTGAGGGAACAAGAAGTGGGTGTCCCGCGGGGGCAGGCTGCTTGCCAGAGGTCCCTGCTCTCGCCATGGCAGCAGTGAGTGTGAAGAGAAGGGGACTGGGACATGGCAGTGCTGGTGTCTCCTCATGTCTCCCTCTTCTGTGGGAACCGTGTGAGAAAGTGGGGAGCTGCTGCTGGGTTTTGGGGTGGGGAGCCCCTGCAGACTGTGACCAGAGCAAAGATAGACTTTTTTTGGTCTGACGGAAGGAAAAGGGAAATGTGGAGCTGCATTTACACCAGCCACCAGCTGCTAATCTTACTGTTGGAAGCTTTTTTTTTTTTTTTAAGATGCTTGATGAAAATGTTTTTGTATAATTTACATTTGTATCCTTTGTGTTCTATAATAAGTAACTCATTTGCGTGTGGAGAAGAGACAATTCTTACACGCAATTGTCTGCTTGGCATATGATCTGCAAAGTGAATGTAATGGTTTTCTGCTTCTGTGAGCTTTTATTAACAAATACAGGAAGAAGAGCCGAAAAAAAGAAATTTGGGGAAAATTGCATAGCTATTATGAATGTTACATTTCTGGTTGCTGTTGGGATTTGGACATAACTTAGGCCAAAGCTTACTGTTTCAAAAGCTGTAACAATAGTGACTACTCTTGTTTCCAGCAGTTTGAGTTTATTATCTTTCATTATTTTTTTGGAAGCAAAATTAAACAGTTTATTTTTGCTTCCACAGAACCATGATTTTGGCAAAGTATAGATAACTTGCTATCTAAACTTTGCTCAAATAAACACTGTCATTTATTTTTTTTTACCTCTTAAAACTCACTTGCTGATATGCTCCAGAAAAATTTCGTAAGCTTCAAATGACAAAATGAGGAAAATGATGTACATATTTCTTCAATTGTATCCCAGTGCTGTCTTTATCTGTAGGATTTGCAAGCAAATTGACTTTCAGTCCTATCCTTTTCTGGTATCTTCTCTGCAGCTGACGAGAGATTTGCAAGCAAATAGACCTTTTTGAAAATTTAAAGCAGATTTGCCGTTTCACAGTTTGTATCTCTTTTGCATAAATACATTTTTTCCAGAAGGCTTATAGGAAGTATTATCTGACAGTCCCGCTGGCCAACTTCCTAAAGATTTTGTTTGTTTCCCAGTGATTTAAAAGCATCTATAGTCTTCCCACCCTGCCTTGCCATCTCACCCCTCCCCAGAAACCTTGCTTGTCTCACTTCACGTGTGTTTATGACACCTCTATCATGTAAACGGAGTGTTTAAAGGGGCGTGAAGTGTATTTAAATCAAATTGTTTTTCCCATGGGAGTCATGCACTGTTATCATTAGGGCTGTTGTCGAAGCTAAATTTACCAGATACTTTGCAGTGGGAAAACCAAATTCTGTTACTTACCATCTGCCAGGCTTCAGCAGTTTGGGATAAACTCCTCCCTGCCAGGAATCTGTGTTTTAACTCCACATCACTCTGTTACATCCAATATGTTCAAGGAAAGAGATGTAAGTTCTTTGCAAAGTCTAGGATGTAACTAAAGACTTTATAATCATGAATGTGCAAAAATGAGCAAAATAAAGTCTTAAATGAGCCATTTAATGCCAGCATCTTCCAGCATCACACAGTTTGCCTTTGAAAGTGGGCATCAGTCTCCTCTCCCAGGTAACAAGTGACAGGATGAGAGGAAATGGCCACAAGTTGTGTTAGGGAAGGTTTAGATTGGAGATCAGGAAATTTTTTTTTCCACATGGAGTTATCAAGCTTTGGAACAAGCTGCTCAGGGAAGTGGTGAAGTCACTATGCCTGGGAGTGGTGAAAAAGCACATGGATATGGCACTTGAGGACATGGTTTAGTGGTGAGCATGGTAGTGGTAATAGGTTAACAGCTGGATGTGATGGTCTTAGAGGTCTTTTCCATCCTCGATAATTCTATGATTCTGTTAGATTGACTTAAGACAAATCGTAGGGAAATGGAAATTTTCCAGGATTGTTTTCATTAGTAGCTAGGCCCAGATCTTTAGCTTACACACCCAACACTGAACAACTGTGCTTGCAGGCAGCTCTTGTAGGTAAGGGGAGAAGTTTTCTTGTTGTCTACAATCCCTACCAGTGAAATTTGCAGAGTAATAACCCAAGGCCTACAGAATAAACTCATCTGGAGGCAAGGTGTAAAGTGCATTGCTCCTGCCAGGGGGCATCTCACCTCTTCCTTGCCTTGGAGAGCCCCAGCTCTCCTCGCCCTGACAATTCCGCCCATCCTACGGCAGATCCTTACCGCGTGGGACGACGCCGGGAGAGGCACAGGTGGCACTGAGCGCGGATCGCGCACGCGCCGAGTCTCAGCGGGGACATCAGTCTCACACCGCTCACCACAGGGCTCTCAGGACCCATCGAGGGGAAAATTATGAGATTCGTGAGCCAACGGGAGTGCACCAGCACGCTGAGGCTGTGCAGCTGTAGCTGGGGTAGGAAAATGAAGCATTCACAACGGAGAGCTTCAAAGGCAGCATGGAAGGCTAGGGAAAATATTCCTGTTGGTAAGTTTTCATGGCGTGTCTCATTCTGGGACAAAACACAATTGCTTCTTCTTTTCTTATGTCTGCATGTCTTTGGAAAGCTCTTGTCTCTGCCTCAGTGCTGTGGCCCCACATTAGGAAACTTTGGGGTTTTTTTCTCATAAAAGAGCCAACACAGGTTTCCAGACAGGCCACATTTCCCATGTTATGTGCAGGTGGATCTTGCCTGCCCCTGCCCTGGTGGTATCTCACTATCCCAGCACAGTGCTTGAGGATCCCCATTGCTGCTCAGCCCTGGATTTCCCATTTTAGGCAGCTTGGAGGAAGAGATCACAGGTTCTCAGAGAAGCAGAGAAGTGAAAGATGAAAGAACAAACTGTTTTTGTGCAAAGTTCATTGATGGCTGCAATAGTTCTGCCCAGAAAAAATATCTGAAACTCATACCAGATCAGTCTTGAAAATTTGAACTGAAATATTTGAAGTGAAAGAAATGATTTTGACATGACATCCTGACCTGAGCACAGAGCAAGACTTCTGGGTTGTTTTTCTGGATGACAGCAGCAGATATGGAAAGTTGACACTGCAAACCCATTGAATTTATTGATAAACTGCAAGGAATCTTTTTGAGCAAGAGTGTAAGTGGTCATGCAAGTACCAGCCATAGGCAATTGATACAAAAATCCACCTGCTGGCTTGATTTTAGCCAGGCCAAACCTGAATGCCTCCCTTCCCAGCTGGTAAAATTAAACACCCATTATCTTAGAAACCGAGCAATCTTTTTGTTTTCAAGAGTGTTTTCCTGCTGAACACTAGAAAAGAGAACTAGAGGAATTAATGTTCTTTTTTCCCATATTGTTGTTGCTTACTGCTAATATGCTTTCTCTAGGCAAGTGAAACCTATTTCCCTATGAGCACATGTTGGGCACTGAACCTCTCCACCATCAGCAGAGGTTGGGGCTGTTCAGAGTGGTGCAGTGTCTCCAGTGCAGCATGGGGTTCATCCTCTGTCTCACTGGAAGGATCCTCCTTGGGATATGCCAAACTCAGCCCAAATTCAGTGCAAAAACACCGGAGAGGAAATGCCTAGGAAGGCTCTGTGCAAATTCCAGCTGTGATTATAACTGGGGGAGTAAATTGCATATTGGATACGTGTTTATAGTGAAATGGCTGTGAATGGCAAATTAGCACGTCCTCTCCTGATGAGGATTGAGCCTTGCAGTCTAATCCAACAAACGTCGTAGGAATAACAGGTTACAGAAGGATGAAAGATGGCTCTGGAGCCCTCTTCCTTTAATTTCTGTGTCCCTTGTATATGCAGAACAGCTATAAGGGAAACAACTGCCATGTATGTAAAGTCAGTCCTGTACCTGGGGTAAGTCAGGTAAGGGATGGGGAGGATTATGTGTTCGGGAAGGTGCCAGACTGCTCTCCACACTGGCTTTGCCCTGTGCAACAACAGCAGTACATGACTGGCAGTGCCCATATCAGCATGAGAACTCTGCTAGAGGAGGAAGGAAATGGGTTTAAAATAATTTGTTTGAAGAGAGATATTTGACATGTTGCTCTCTTTATTCACTTCCTCCTCTGCAAGCAGACAAGGCTTTCCACCAGCATGGTTTGGTAGGCTTTCAAAAAGTGTCTCATTCTTTGAGAAAGCACATCTGAGGTTGGTGAGAAACAGCTGCAGTTGGGAGGTGGTGTAATTGCTGAGAGATGAAACATGTGAAAGGATGGCTTTGTGCCAAATACATGACTTGCTGAAAATAGTCAAGTCTGTTCTGGTTGCCAGCACATCATCCTCTCTAGGTCACTGTATCTGCACAGAGTACCTTTGGGGGCCCAGAACTGAAACAGAGTCTAAGGGCTTGTCTGCACTGGACCTCTGCTAGAGGATGAGATCAGGAATACTTTGAACTGTTCCAGTAACCACATGCTCTGTTATGTGACCCACAAGTTGTCCTCCTCAGTCCTGCCAAGATAAAACCTTGTCCCTTTAACAGTCCATTTTGGAAAAATCATCCTATGACAATAATCATGTTTCTGGATGGAAACCATTTAAATACAAATATTTTTGCTTTCCAAGTGCTCTGTTTAACTGTAGTGCCTCTTTGACACTGCAGAGCTCTGCAAAGTCACTTTTCTTACTGTTTTCCTAAGACAATTGCTGACAACATGGGAATGGCCACTGCCATCACTCATTGGTCCTTCAGTTGTGACTGTACCTGCAAAAGACAGAATCACAGCATCCAACACAGATTCACATAACACATAAGGGGACTTCTTAATATTTCAGAGGCCAGCATATCTAGCTTTTAGGGACAGATGGAGAGCAAAACCGAGCATATAAGAAAGTGTTCCAATTTTACCCTTACAAGGGGCGAACAGAGCAGATGTTTACATCTGGAGGTCAAGCTACAAGTACAGCAATACTCCAGCTGAGAAATATCTAACATTCTTATGGAGAGCAGGAGAACGGCTTCTAAATCGTGTCTTCAGAGTGACTTCACTAATCAACACGAAGCAGAAATGCAAAAACTGACATAAGTGAGCCTTCAAAACATACCATTTTTCTCGGGGATGCTCTTCTGAGTGAGATGCACTAATATGGCCAACAGAGCAACCCAACTAAATTAGGCAATTTCCCTTCTATTCAGCGAGAGGAAGAAAGGGGGGAGGAAGAACAGAAGCCCTAAAAATAAGCCCCCACTGTAAACAACATTCAAAATAAAAGTTACAGGTTTTATTATTATTTTAAGCGCCTAACTCCTTCCCTTTGTGAACAAATGTAAAGAGAACACTTAACATAGGCAGAATTCCCTTTCCCTGCCTTTCACTTTCTGCACATAAAAGGAAACCAGTTCTCTGAAATAGTTATATTTTTGACATTTGACTAAGCACCCAGAGATGCTAAGAAAAATACATTCAGGATTTTATGGCTAGCCTTTCCATAATGCAGTGTGTGAGGAACAAGCAATGGAGCAAGCCAGCAAACAAGCAAAAAAAAAAAAAAGAAAAAAAGTCCAAACCCACATGCTGCTAAGAACACACTGTGACAGCACACTACTGGCCTCTGTGCTCACAACTCTGTGTCTGACCCAGGTCAAGTCACTGCAGCTGCCCAAAAGGACCAAAGAAGCGCCAGGAAACACACAGGCTTGGCTGGAGGGAACTGGGGAAAAGGCAGTAAATGATTCAGATGGCAGAAGCACCCCTTTGGGAATCACTGGAGGTGACAGTGGGCAGCAGCAGTGCCTGAGGAGTGAGAAGGGGGAGATGCAGGGAGAAAGGACTGGTCAGAACATCCCTGGGGGAGACGAGTGAGCAGCTGCCACATCCCCCTGGTGAATGTCATTGCAAGGAAAGCAGGGCACGCTGCACCCACCGGCAGCCGGGCACTGGCACAGCCATCTGCGCTCGGTGACCGCTCTGGGCACCGCTTGTGCCCCGAGCCCCTGCTGCTCCCCAGCCCGCCTCCTGTCCGTGCCACCTGCCTGGCCCACACCCCCCGGCCTCTGCTGCCTGTCTCTGAGGACAGCATGGAAAAGGGGCTTGTCCGTGACTGCGGGGCGCCTTGGTTCTGGACGCTAATGTTTCGTTACCGTTCCCCGGTTCTGGTGTTAATGGAGCTGCTGTCCATCACTGGGTAGCACTGGGAGGTAAGGCTGTGGGTCAGAGGTCACTGGATGGGTGCTGTGCATCCTAATGTGCTTCAGCCCCTCAGCAGCACCTTCCCAGCTCTGCAAAGTGAGACAGAGCAGCCCCTGGGTTCATTCACAGGCAGGCATTTGGCAAATATAAAGAATCTCGTTGGTTCTCTTTGAAGCAACAACTGAACTGCTTTCTTGTAGTAAAATGCCTTCTCATGAACTTTCCTTGAAGTGTAGAGGAAGGTCCCTTTAAAGTTATTAAATAAAGGACAGAAAGTGTTTTTTTTTGTTTGCAAAACTGAACAAGGAACTTTACTAGGATAAAAAGAAAAAAGAAATTCCTCTTACTGTTTGTGTGAGCTATAAAGTCTCTTTTCTGGAATTGCTAATCCATTTTCTTTTCACTGGTGTTTGTCATGTGGACTTAAGAGAAATATTACAGTTATCTATGCATCCCACAAAGTCAGTTTATATTTATTCACTTTGCCTCCTTCCACATCCTTTCTAGCAGAAACAGCACAGTAGCCACAGGGGAGAAAATTACCCAGGCAGATTCTCCATCTGTCTCTTTTTCTATTTCCCAGGGTTATTTGACTGTGCATATTTTTGTGAGCCTTGATGGATCATTTTAGAATGATGCAATTTAAAACAAAAGAACTCAAACCCACATCTTCATTTAGACAACTAACCAGATGGTCTTAACAAGGTTAACCTTGACTGTGGCTCTCTTGGGTTGCGTGCCACGGTTTGCTTTGTCTGAGGGAAAACACCGCAGGCTCTGACATTTTTCCCTCACGGTGTTTGAATTCCTGAGTCTGTCCCTTAGAGATAGAATGGTAGAGTAATCCTGAGTTGAAAGGGACCCACAGGGATCAAAGCTGGCTCTGCACAGGACAACCCCAAAACCCATACCTGTACACCAAACCCCATACCTTGTGCCTGAGAGCGATGTCCAAACACTTCTTGAATTCTGGCAGACTTAATGCCATGACCAGAGCTTCCAGGTGATCATGTCACAGAAAAAATAGTATTGTGAGGAGCCTGAGTAGACACTGGCCACAGAAATAAATCAGGAAAATGCTAAGATCAGCTAGATAGAGGAAGACAGAAATTGGTGATACAAAAGCCAGAGAGTTTGTTTGCAGAAATTTGGAACAGAAAAATCCAGGTCAGGAAGATTCTATGTGAGGAGAAGGCAGAGGTCTGAGAGACCATGTGTGTGAAGAAAGTAAAAGACAGGAGTGAAAAGAAAGCCTCAAATTGCAGGGTCTGTAAGGCTGCAGTACCCTTGCTTTTGGTGACATTTTTTCTGTGATTACTCTTACTTGCTTCATTATGAATTAGTTTGATGTGCGTTCTCTCTACAAATACTCCTGTGAAGTTTTGACTTGGAAACAGTTTGCACAAAATTCTACTCAAGAACGCTACAAGGCGCTACAAGGGCTCTGAGCCCTTTTTCAGGGGGCTGCTTTTTCCCTCTCCCAGTTCATCAATTTTACCTCTTCTCCTTGACTCTCGTTGCCAAGGTCACAACAAGTTTGCCAAGCCCGACCTCAAACATCCAGTATCTTTCCAACTCAAAGCTCTCAGCTCCTCTGAGTCAGTGTGCTCCTGTCAAGAGCAACCTAAAAGAAAGATGGAAGTGCCAAAGTCACTGCCATAAATTGTGGGTGTCCTAATGCCATTTTCATCTCTGAGAGTGGTCTGCCCTTTGCGTCATGTCCTGCCAACATTGCCGAGTGCTGGCCGTTTGCTCACAAAGTGCACGCCCTGGAGAGCCCACCCAACACCAGAGGTATTGTGTGTTCACACTGATAACCTGGGATAGCTCCTCTCCATCACTCCATCCCTGGGAAAGAAAACGAGCCTGAAACTGAATCAAAGGGGTTGCAGTTTGCTGCTGGGGAATGCCACTTGAAATTTTACTCATGCTAGATGCTAGATGCTTTTCTCTGGTCGCAGTTGCAGCATATTGCAGAGCTGATTAATTTGGCCACAGTGAGTGATACTCATAAATTTAGCCTGTTTTTCTCCGGTTGAGCTGTGCATGAAATGATCTGGGTTTCTTCAAACGTATTTGTTATTCATAAGGATTCTCAGAATAGTTTGGACCAACACTTTTCAGCTTGCAACACGCTCAGGCTGATGATTTGCAATCCACTTTCCACTTTCCATGGTTTGTGATTTGTCTTCCAAGTCAAACGCTATTACCTCTGTTTGCCAGGGAGTGACAGAAGCTTTATAAATAGAATAGTAATAAGTATTGAATAATGATTTTGTTTTGTATGAGTTTTTGGCACAACTCTGTATAGATCTGGGCATTCTAGAATACTTTTATGAATATCTTATTTTCCTCATAGTATCAAGACAAGTTCTGGTGTAAATTTGCAAATCCAGCTGTCTTCAATCCACTTGTCCCTGGAGAGTATCTTAATAGCGATGTACTGAACTATGACAAGTTGCCTTGGCCTGTGCCAGCTGCACGTTAATCACTGTTAATGTTTTATGTTCCAATAGCTGAAAATATGTCTAAGGACAGAGCAAACTAAGACTTTCTGTATAGTTTGCCAACTTGAGACATCAATTTTGCTTCCCTTCAATCTGATAGGAAAATTCCCAAATCATCCCAAGGCTGGGTTCTTAGCTGACTCTTTTCTGGAAGGTGTTGTGACACCTCAGGACTTGAAAGGTTGTTTTTCTGTTTCAAGAGGTTAGCAAAGTGAATTTCCAATGCCATAACCCAGGCCAAATCCAGGCCATGCTTGGGGTGGCTACACCATTCCTTTCTCCTGACCTGCAGCAGTGTCTTTGAGAGTCATTTCACCCCAGCCTCTTTCAATCCTTGTGACTGTGCAGGAACAACAAAGTATATATATATTGTAAAATACCTCAAAGCTGAGATGAGTGACTTTATTTAGGTTGATATTGGGGTTTTGCCATTGGGTTCTCTGGACTCCTCCCAGAGACATCTTAATTCTGTTCCCACTGACTAAAAGATGTGACACATTTCTACATTTGTGGTTCCTGCATTCCTAGGAAAGTCCAGAAAGAGAAGACCCCTGTTAAGAGTTTGAGAAAGAGAAAAGGGAAAACAAAAGTGGGATATGGCTCATTTTCCATAACCATGCCTTCCTTTCCTTTGTTCATTTCTTCATGCACTTTCCATATGGAGCCAGTAGCAGAAGTCCTTAGTCAGAAATAATGTTTTCTCTGGTGTGGCTGTTGTGCTGCTTATTAAGTTGATAGTGACATACAGCAAAAACAATGGGAGAAATCTGTGCAGGGGTAACCAGAACTCTATCTACACTTCAGTGGTGTCAGATGTTGAATTAATTAATTGTTTGGGTTGAAAGATATTCTGTCTTTTTTTACTATTTTAATGGCATGAACTGGTGTAACAGTATAAATTGGCTGTAATGGTGTGGCAAGCCCTTTTTCCCAAAACTCAGTCATCTTTACTGAGTTCAATAAAAATATCTTCTGACAAAGGAACTGGCAACACCCTTCCTTTTGCAAGACCCCCTCTTTGCTTCAGCTGCCATGCTGTGAGTATTTGCATTCCTGCAATGCTTAAAGACCCCAGGTTTCTGTGTGGGTGCCCCATGCAAGGAATGTTTCTCACTCAGTGCCTCAGCTGAAATGGTAAAGCCCTCCTGAAGGGACATGAACTGGCACCTCTGGAAAGTGTTGCACTCCCCTAGAGAACAGGACCCGCTTGGGACTGGTCTAATCTGGGGTTCTTACAATCCTGGTTCTCTGTGGGACATTAATATGCCTTCAGCATTACAAGGAACTTATGGACGTTATGGGACAGCATGGGACAGATGCGGAACAACTTTTTCTCTTCCTGGTACCACCTAGCTATTCTTAAGCAGATAATTTCCTGTGCTCCTTTCCTTGAAATGGAAGCTGAGATAACACAGTCCTTTTGTGGAGAGGTGCTGGTGCTTGCTATCGAAGCACTGGGTGAGGTTCTGTAACACATGGATCTGGCAGCATTAATGTTAATTTTGCTTCAGCTTCTCTATGCATTGCTCCTGGTCGCAGCAAGGTCCCTTGCTTGCACCTGTGTGTTTGTTCTTCTGCTGGAGTAGTGCACAGTTTTGACTGAGATGGCTGTCAAATCAGAGTTTGCTGGTTAGGTTGCCTTACCCAGTCACTAAAGGCATTAGCTCCAACTTTCTGAAGTCCTGTGAAATCATGACAGCTTTTTCTTTGAACCTGCTGCAGTCAGAGAATAGGAGTCCTTTTCATCAAGAGCCTTTGGACATGCTCAGAGTACTTCCAGCACCCTCACAATACATTACTATTTTTAAAATAAAGTGGTTTCATTTTTAAGTTTAAAATTATTTTAAATTAGAGGAACCTTCTACAAGATAAAATACAGGCATTTCATTGTCCAGATTCTACAGGAAGGATAAACTATAATTAATAATAAATAGGCAAATACTGCAATATTGCACAATGTAGATTTCACAAGATTTTTCCATATATTTTGAAACAACCACTTTCTGTCCATGATTCAAGAACCAACTACCTAAGAATATAATTGTGTTTTTTTGGAGTTAATGACAGGTATTTGTGTGAGTAATGTGTTCATTCTAGAGTTTACTCATTCTATAGCTAAGGCAGGCTGTTGTGTTGGTACAATATCATGTGGTAAGACAGAAAGGATGGCAACACCACTGGAAAGGAGTGAAGTAACTTGGATAAAGCA
>WAAG01023781.1:87220-117868 GCA_013390105.1 Tichodroma muraria
TTAAAATCATCACTGAAACCAGATCGCTTGTGCTCTTACAGCTGATTCAACTCACGTCTCTTCCTTCTGACACCATCCTGCCCCTCAGCTTTGACACCAAGACAGAAAATCAACCTGACTGTGGATGCCTTTCCGTCAGGCCTTGTTAGGGAGAACATGTTCTCCTGGTACCCCCTCCTGATGGGGAGTTCTCAGGTTGCAATCTGATCTCCTGCCTCCCCCTCCTTGTCACTGGCACATCTGGAACAGAAACTAAAACTCACTGGAAGCACCCACAGGAGCACAATTCTGTGAGAACACTTGGAAATAGCTGAGCCTGAGGCTATGCTGGAGGAATAGGCATGAACTGGTAAGCCTATAAATTTTGGCCTTTTGCCTTCACACCATCAGGCAGGGCAGTCAAGCACAGATACATTTGTATGTAACAAAACTAGGTAGAAATGCAGGTTCCTAAATCATAACCTTGACTTTTCCCAGAAACCACCTTAAGATACTTCTTAAATATATACTCCAGTGATATAATTTTAGATGCTCACAGACAGAGTTGTTAACACTGGATGCATCCATGGGAAGTTCTCTCTCCTCACCTGCTAACAAAGGTGTTTTGTTACACCCACACATACATCAGCTGATCTCTACGAGTGGATGACCTCAACAAACAGAGCTACTCTCAAGCTTGATCTCTTAATGTTGTATTTCATGCTTGTAGGATATTAGAAAAATACAGATGACAGCGGTAGATCAGAGCTTTTTAGTTACCCTCTCAGGCTTCTTCCCTAGCAACTATGGCTCTTTTGAGATCTACCTGATTACTCACCAACTGTCTCTAGATCCCCTTTGGATTTTTGCTCAGATTTTATCAATTCAGCTGTTCCCCTCTGCCAGCTTCCTTTCGTTTCTCGGTAGTTCATGCCATTTTAGAGATGGGGGTGAGAGTTATTTTGAGGATCCAGAAAGGACTTCTGCTTTCAGCTCCTCACTTCCAAAGGCACACTGGGGATACTCAGATGGAGCCAAAATACATATGCTTCAGTCCATCTCCTTTCCAGAAAAAGCTATACATTGTTTTCAGGAATTTGATAAAACTGGCTTCTGTCCCTGAACGCTCTATGTAGTTAGGGTAAAAAAAACCCCAACACTGGCAGGTCATTTAAATAAAACATTTGAAATAAAAAGGAGTCCTTACTGTCAAAGGCACTTTGGCAAAGTTAGACATTTCCCTGATTGCACTGGGTTCGACCACAATTTGTCTTTCAAGCAGAATCTCAAAGTGTAATGGGGTTTCCATCCTGTCCCATCTCAGCTCTCAGCTCATCTGGTGACATGCCATATCTCGCTGTACTTGGGCATCAGTGGATTTGTGCTGGAAGATGCATAGGATTCTGAAAATGGTTGAATAACACCTTCATGCCTGATCAGTTTCTTTTCATTTTTTTTTTTTTTTTTCTTATGAGATGTAACATTTGGTGAACAATGGAATTATCACCTTCAGTTGCCATGGACTACACACAAGAGTCACTGTGAACTTCTTTCCCTGCCCCATTACTCACTTCTGGGGGAAAACTGTGAGTTTGATAAACAGCAGTGATACTTCTGGGGTTGATGGCTTTGTGTCCCTGCTCTGGATTCATGGCACTATTGCACATGGAAGTTTAATGATGGCATAAATTCCAGGTGCTGTTTCACCCCTGCTACAGAACCCATCAAATAAATTTATCTCAATGCTCTACTACCTCCATGGGCTGCATGCTGCAGGTTTTTCCACACTGCTTTTTTCCCCCTCTCTTTTACTGCTTCGTTTTAATCACTGCTCACACCCACAGCTGAGAAAGGGAGGTCATGCGTCCGAGCACAAGTAACAGAAGGGGTTTGCTACTACTGGACACCAGAGTTTACTCTTCCTGGGATGGTGCTGTGGCACTAAACTGCTCTGGTGGAGGCACCCAATGCCAAGCTGCAGAAAGATTGCCTGGGCATGGATGAGCAGGGTCTGTGATGTCCTCCCTTTACTTCCCTTGCCTGGCTGGCACCGTTTCAACAGCCTGCTTAAAAACCATCAGCTGAGGAGGTGAGCACCTGCTTAGTCATTTTAGGTGGAAAACAACCTAAAGCTTGATTTAAACAAAACCCAGTGGGCAAATTGACCTATTTCATGGTCAGTGTTTAGGTCAGTGTGTGCAATATCCATGCTGCTCGTCAGGTAGCAATTCCCATCATATATATATGTTTTTCTCAAACCTTGCTTGATTGTTTTGCCACACCTGACTGACCACTCTTTCCATGGGATGAGCCACAGCCCTAGTGCAGAGCATAGCAGGAGAGTCCCTGTTTCAGCACTTAGATAGAAAAAAGAGACGCACTAGACTTGCCTTAGGTTGCAAGACAAGACCTGACACCCATGAAAGCATCAGTGATTTGTCTGGTCTTACTTATAGCAAAACCAAAGCACTTTACTGGCCCACCCTGTTCTTTGTCCTGCCATCTGTAGCTGGTGCCTGAGGAGATCAACACCCTAAAGGACATACCCACCTCAGCACTCCTCTGGGTCCCCATTGGGATGTGTAGAGGGATGAGATGGGGGAAATTAACATCTAAGACTGCATTTCAGCCCCCGTTGTGCAAGGAGGCTCTGAAGAACCCTGGTTGTAGTTGGAAAGGCAGGAGAAACACTGTAGTTGTGGTTAAAGGGCAACTTATCTTTGCCTTCCATGGTCAGAGGATAGGTTTGCTTTACAAAGAGAACACTGCCTGCAAGTTCAGCAGCAGGAACTCAGTCACTGCAAAGCATCAGAAAGCAAAGGGAAGAGGAAAGTGCTGCAACACAAGGGGATAAACAGCATAAAGGTACATAGGAATGGTGAACAGGTTCAGGAAGCAGAATTCCTCCTTCCCAAGGTCAGGATGTCCTGGAGCATGACTGGAGGGAGTTGGTGACAGCAGAACAAGTTCTGATCAGCTCTACCTGCAATGGCTGTTGCTCTCAGTCCTCATGGCCTTGAAGAAGTGGGGACGTGTGATCCCTCCTCTGCTCTGGGATCACAGCTCTCATAAAAACCAGAATTGATAGTAGTTTGTTTNACCATCTGTGCAGGAGTTTCTAACATTTGGTTTGCTGTGAATAAAAGCAAAGTGGCTGCCACCTTTAAAAAGAAATAATAAAAAAATCCCACTATGCCTCTCTCATTGCAAACATTTTTAATAGCTTTTACATAACTCCCAGACTTAGTCCATCCAAGCAGCCTTGGTTTTGGTGAGGGAAGGTAGTCAGGCAGTGCTCACCGAGTTAATGAACTGTGTAAACGGCTCCTGAGACATTTTTGCTCCTAATTGTTCACAGAAAGCTTCTGTGACATGTGTCACTATCCACCCTGGGGAGAGCTTGACCCAAGGGGAATGTGAACCAGCAAACTCTGTAGCCCCTTCAAAAATCAGTTTGTTTGGGGATAGCACAAAATCCTCAACACTCCCCTCGTGATGCTCTCCCTCCTCACCTTTCTGCCTCCCAAGTACTTTGTAAGGAGACTGGAAGAAGAGCACAGCATCTCAAAGGTAGCTGAATTATTCACAGGTTATGGAGCAAAAGGCTTTTGAGCTATAACCTTCCTAGAGGACTTTCACCAAATTCTTCCTGGTTGTTACAGGGCAACTGTTCTGATCTCAACATGCAGTCACCACTTGAGCATCCCTCTTGGTTTGAGTGATCTTGGGCATTCTTTGAGAAGCACGGGGCTACAGCCTTCATCAGCAGTGCCTGTGAATTCCTCTGTTCTTGACCTGTGTCCTTTTTCATCCTGAATTTTTCAGGACTTGTTCTAATATTTCAGCTGTATAATTTTCCCATTGATTTACTATGATGTGAAAGGACATGTCAGCATTTTCCCATTGGTACTGGTAAAAGTCGTGGTCGTTCTCCTGGGAAGTCCTCACCAGCTGTGACACTGCTGAGGAGCAGCAAGGGAAGAAGCAGATTTTCTTTTCTTTTTGCCCTCAGCATTCTGTTTTTCTCTCCTCCCTAGCTTTGGTTGGTACTGATGGCACAACACTGCCCAGTGCTCCTGTGCACCTGCAAGCTGCCCAAGATCAGCTGCAGGTGCCAGACCTGCCTATTGCCATCTCACTGAGAGAGTGGCAGGAGTGAGAAGAGGTGGAGTGAGGGAATGTTTGTTCATTGTGCTCAGTCTCACAGGGCCTCAGAGGCAGGCACATTTCTCTTTTTGAGTGCTGAGATCAGTTTTGAGAGAGGACATCTGAAACAAAGACAGGAAAGCAGCAAATCTGAACTCCATACTGCACTTGGCAAAGGCTTTGAAACAAAAGGGGGAAAAAAAGAAGAGCATGGGAAAGGATTTTTCTTTTCTGTCTTGTTTTTTAATCTCTCACTGTTTTTCTTATATTTTGACTTTGTCCCTGTTTGCTATATTACTTTTTGTTATCATGCCCACAGAAATGGGTTTTGGACAGAAGCTCTTCACAGCTCCTGCTTCATGTCAAACTATCAGCGTATATTGTGACCAAAGCCTACAAAGCATGGTCACAGCCCCATGTGTCTAATGCACTAAGATCATGATGGACTCCATCAGGAAGTTTCTGATGGATCATGGCCCCATTCAGGCACAGGAATAAGTTAGCTGCAGTAATTCCAAGCATTGGTACTCATTGCCAGAGCTTCAAAGAGTCACAGAATTGTGAAATCCAAGACCACCTCTCCATCAGCCAGTCAGTTCAGGAGTCAGGCACAGAAAACCCTCTCTGTTTGCAGGCCCACAAACTTCATATGCAGTCAAGTCCCATCCTCCAAATCTGAGAACTTTCCTCCATCATACCATGGAGCATGGACCCTGTGCTAGACAGGGTGAGAGGTTGTGTCACACACCCACATCTCAGAAGATACTTCGGGAATGAGGGGCGACTTCTGCTTGCCTTGATATTAAAGAAAAATAACCTACATACTGATGTTTTTCCTAGTATTGTAACCAAGCGACATAGGAAGGGACCGGTTCTGCTAGATAAACTGAATTTCTTTTTAGTATTTTCTGATCCTCTGGTGGTCAGGGAGACCAATGCAGCCTCAGTAATGCTCTGAGATTTTGATGTTGACTACAGCCTACTCCAGTGATAAGTGTTTTTCTTTTTCAGTGACAAAGTTCACCATCCTCAGCTTTCAAACATTTGCTTTGTTCTCCTTGCTGCCTTCCCACCAGGCAGCTGTCCTCAAAATTGCTTCCGAAGTGCCAGTTCTTGGATCTGTCTCCCTGGAGAAGATCAGGCTGTGCAAACAAGCATTTGCCAGGCAGTCTTAATATGTTGTGAATAAGTATGGACAACAGACCTCTAGAACTGATGTCCTTTATTTCACTCCTAAGGGCGGGTGGCCTTTTTAATGTTACACCTCGCAAACAACAGCTTTGAAAGCCTGTCTTTGGGTGCTGCTGGGTTGGAGCAGGATTTTGAAGCTCGGTTGCAGGCATCAAGGGGCCAGATCTCACCTTGCACTGTAATGCAATTAAATGCATGGTATCTGCCTTCCAGATTTTACATATAACTGTCTCTGTTGTCAGCTTGTGCTCGATGGGCTGCCTCTAGAAGACCATTTTTGTGGTAAATGCTGCCTTTCCAATAAAAAACTGAGGTGCTCTGCCCCAGCAGTGGTACTCAAGCTAACTCAGCCTAGCACAAATGGGAGATGATTTCAAATGGCATCTCAGTAGCTGGTCAAGGTGCGGATGAAAATATTTCTTGGAACCCTGTTCTGCATTGGTTTTATGGAAATACATGCCCACTCTAAAATAACTTTGTTTTCGTTATGATCTGCTCCCCTGTTCCCAAATGCTTGTAGCAGATCGTACATCACTAAAGCTAGAAGCTGATAGAGCTTTCAAGTAATTACTAGTGACAAGTATAAACAGATAAAATATAATTTGGTTTCCAATACTGAAAGCTTGCTTTCAAGAGGATTGCTAAGCAGCTCCTTTGTAGCTTCCTCGTCTGACTGTAGAAAACCTTTTACTTTAAACCTGATTATTCAGTCGGAAAGCAAGCCCCAGTTAGTGTGTAGCTAATGTTTAGCTCAAGATGTGCTTTATATTCAGAGGTATTAGCCTGGGAGGGATGTAGTGCCTGAGGAAAGGAGAGTGATGTAACCACTGATGGATGCACGGGGAGAAAGTCGATGAGCAGCACAAAGGAATGAATCACAAACACGCCTCATTGTTCCAGACTGCTCATTTCTCCGGCAATTGTAGTAGTAGAACTGCCAGTGAGTGTTGTAAGAGGGCAGGTACGGCACACCCTGGGGAACTGGAGCGTGATTCAGGGATTGAAGGGAATGGTAGCTCCTGCTGAAGGCTCTCTCTCAGTAACGTACTGCTGGTCATTTAAGAATTGCCTTCCTTAGAAACGTCCTTGTTNAAACAAGGTGTACCACATATTGTAGCAGGGCTTAGCAGCTGTATATGGGGGAAAAAGGTTTTGGTAGGAAATTGTGAAGTTTAGTTGTGCTGTCTGGATTGTGCTTTTGCTGTGAATTCTTTGGAACCCCCTTGTATGATCTCCGGGACAAGTCAGTACATCCCAGACTGAATCAGCACTGGGAACTGCTGTAGGATCTGAAGGAGAACTGGTTTTNNAGACGCCATGGAACTCCCCTCAGCTGAACAAGCCTATTCATGAGGTCTTCCCAGGTATCCCCTTCCAGCTCGTCATCATTTTTCCTCTGTCTTTCTCTTTATGACACTGCAGCTTGTTTGCAGCAGTGTGTGTGTTAGTGTGACACATGGAGCCCCAAAACAGCTGGAAAAGTTCACACAGGGAAGAAAAGAAGGGGGAGTGCAAGGTCTTGTCTTCTTTCTTGGGGGAATCTCCTTGCAGATTATGAAACAGAGAGGATCTAGCAAAAGAGTAATAAAAGAGAGAAATCAGAGATGCTGTCTGTCTGCTCTGTTGGCATGGGACCTGAGTTTTATAAGGCTTTCTCTGTTCATGGTATGTCCTGCCAGGATGTTGTGAGATGGATGGGACCCACAAAATGGTTTATTTGTCTGTCTCAGGAGGCAACACTAAACTGTTTCCCAACAGATGGTGATGGTTTCATAGATGTGACTTCTCAAATGGACTAGATCAAATGAGAGGAAAGGGAAAGTGAGAGGAAAGGTCTAGCTAACTTCTGCCTCTCCTGACCGTGTGCATGAGTTAAGCATGGGGTACAAAATGACCTTAGGGATCCTAGCAGTGTTATGGGACATGTGCTGGCACAGGAAGTACCAGTGCTTCTCAGGAAATGAGTTGCACTCCTCATTTGCCCTTGTGCAAAATTGAAATGGGGACTACTGCAATCTAAATAAGTCCAAGCAAGAAACACAGAGTATGTCTTTTCCTCACGCTCATTAAACTTTCAAGATATATTGAAATACAAAATAATAAACTCCAAGAATTCTGGGCAGAGAAGCTGCCAGTGTGTTAATAAAGTAATGAAGTCAACCTGTAAATTTTGTTGCTTTTGTAGCTTTGAGAATCCAGTCCAGTTTATGTTCAGTATAGGGGGAAGAAATGAGAAAATAGACAGCTTTATTTATTTTATCGATCAATGAAATGGTTTTGGGTGGGACTTATTAGTGCTCGGAGTAGAGCAAGAAGGGAATATTTTTAGACTTATAGAAGTGAAGGAGTAAAATTTTCTAATGATGTTCTTATAGTACACTGCAGAGACTTGCTGGAAGCAACCCAGAATCAAATAGGCTTCTTTAACATGTCTGTTTTCCTGTTTGCTCCAATCCATCACTCCAGAAATAGCACCAGTGTAGCGAGGATTTGTGAAACTTTTTAATCTGTTAGTGCTGCAGGAAAACAAATGCTTTCCTGACTATTGTACTTCAGCTAGGAAAATGTGAATAAATCAGTTCTTGTTCCTCTCTCCTTCTTTCTTACCCGTCTTTGTTCATATTTTCTCTGATTCCCATGTTGGGGCATGTGTCTTTCTATACATGCAGTGTGTTCCATGAATTTTTGTCCAAAGGAAAGTGTTCCATGGTCCTCTCAGGTAATCTTTGAAAGAAGCCTGTGGCATAGCCTTGGGATGAGTGGTCGTGAAGTCATGAAGTTCATGGGTCATGAAGTTCCTGGACCACTGGGGACCTGCACCCTTCTTCTGCTGGAGAGCAGGACTTGGGGACAACCCAGACACTGACCATGGCAAGCATTTCCAAGGGGTATTACAGTGACTGGTTGCCTGGTGGTAGAAGCAAAGCTCTGAGGAAAGGAGAGGAGCTCTGTAAAACCTTCTCCTGTCAGTCCTCAGCCATGACATCAACTGCCCCAGTCCTCTTCTGGCTTTCCTGAGGTGTTCCTCAGCTACTCTCTTCTCTTTCTGATCTCTTCTAAACTTTCATAGTTTGTTTGAATCCCACTTGGAGGGAATTTTGTGCGAAGGGAAATATATTGAAAATTAATATCTGGCAGCCGAGACTTCCTATTGTCTTAGAATTTTTTTAACATTCTCTCAGATAATTGCCTCATTCAAATCCTGAAGAACTGCTCCACCTCTAGGTAAAACAATTTAATGCAAGTATCTCCGGGCTCTTTGTCTTTCTGCTAAAGAGTAAACTTCATTCCGTCCAATGATTAGTTGTTATATAAGGGTGGAGAAATGGAAGGATGCACAGCAAGCTTACACAAATAGCACAGAATCTTCTCAGGCTCTCTGTACAGTGAGCAAGGAGCTACATGGTATCAGGGGTTTCTCCTTTCCTCTCACAATACCCTGGCCATTTCACTCTGAGCAGTGGAGCAAAAGAGGAAGCAAGTGAGAAACTTCTTACTTTAACTGTACCCAATGGGACCTCTTCTGCGATTCATTTCTTTAAGATGCAAAAGTTCCAGAGGGCATTAGGATGATGTAGACTCTTCCATCTGTGCACACTCAACTTGAGACATCCTACAGAAGTCAGTTTATTAAAGGTTCCCAATCTTTTTCCATTCTGCCAGGTGATCTCCATAAGGATGTCTCTATGTGCACCCCAAAGTCACTGTGGAGAGCACAGATTGCCATTGCACATTCCACAGCCTGTGCATAACCAGGCCTTTCCCTTCAAAACACCTTTCCAACAGCATGAAAAGCTTGGGTGTTTTAGTTCTGTAATCTAGAGACTCCAGTCTGATGTTTAACAGAGACGAGTTAAAATCTTGTGGAAGTTGCCTGGGAGTTTTGTTCCTTTTTATTAAAAAAGGTAAACAAACCCTGAGAGATGTAAGTGAGGTAGCACCATGCATGACTATTTAATAACAGGGTTTGTGAGGTTGTAGTTCCCATGGTACCACCCAGCCTCTGCCTGCTGTTGGTGGTTAATTATAGCATCCACAGGGCTCCCAGCAGTGGAGCACAGGGACACAGCATGGCCTCTTTCTGTTAGACTTTTCCCCCGCCTCAGCCTCCACTTCCCCTCCTGCCTGGAAGATAAAGAAGCAAATCCCAATTTAGTCATCAAGGTCTGAGACATGCAGTGAATAATTCAATTCCTCATCTTCACACATGGACTCAGCTGTATAAACAAATTCAGCTGTTTCTGCAAAGCAGACAAATGTATTTCCCAGTGTTTTTTGGGAATGGGATATATTGCTGTAGTTGAATGATGTGAGACTTAAAGAGAGAAGGGTCAGGAAAGCTTTGTTGGTGAAGCAGCAGAGTGAAAAGCCAGTGAGCCCTGGCTGCCAGACGTGGGACTGGGGCACCAGGAGACACCCAACCGATCGATCAGGTAATCGTGGCAGCAGGAACTCTGAGCTGCGTGGCTGAGAGCCACATACAGGAACAAGGGAAATGCTGACATTTGCTTTCCACAGTTCTTCCTGACACTTGTTCAACGTGTCTGCTTTGTAAAAGCCACCAGACCCCAAAAGGTATGAAATTAGTCAGGTTTGTGGCACGAAGGTACAGCCCCGAGAGCCTCATGGCCACAACAGACATGCAGAGGTTTCAGTATGTGTGAGAATGTTGCTGGACCCCTGAGTCAGCACAGCTGCAAAGTGGGGTCAGGATGATCTTTATTTCCAGTAAAGAAGACGAGTCTCAGTGTGCAGAGGCTGGCTGATCAGCAAGGGCAGTCACAGTGTAACTTACAGGCTGTGACAGAGGGTGAGTGCAGAAATGCCTTGGCACTTCCCTGTGCCTCGGGAAGGGAGTCTTTGGGTGAGGGTGCTTTGTTTGTGGAGTTATTTCGTTCCTGTCTGCAGTATTGCCTGGGATGTGTGCACACACTTGAATTTGGCTCTAACACAGCCTCTGATGAACCTTTTCTCTATTATTGCTGTTCATCTGTTACACACTAGCATGTGAGTCTTGATGCTGCCTACAATATCAGATACTAAGTACTGTGAATCATTTTCCGTCTCCTCGAAGGAAAACTGCAATATTAATGGAGGACAGCATCCTGTGTGAAATCATAAATGAGCTGGAAAAAATGACCATCCCATAGGTATCAGTGGAATTAAAATTTATTATCAAACAGTGGAATTAAAATTTACACAGGCTAAGTACACATCTCCAGGCTCTGCTGGGGTTAACCTTGTGGATTTTACATTTAATCTTTATTCTGGATATTATGAGATTTCTCCTTGGCTTGAATTCTGGAGAAGAATGTAACCAGCAAGATGAGCCAAGATTTTGATACAAAACGGAGATGTTGTCTCCCTCTACTTATTTTGTTTTAAGAAGTAGGACTTGGTTCTAAATATCAATACACCCTGTGGGTCTTGCTACAAGGGTTTGAAAAAAAAAAAAATGCTCTGAATGCATAATCAAAATTGGGAACAGTGTCAGTTTCAGGCTGGGTAGGCTGCCACCTTTCCTGGTTTGGGGTTTCCTTTTTTTGGCTTTTATTGTTTGTTGCAAAAGTCATCAACTCATTGCCTGGCAGACACCAAGAGATGAGCTGTGTCAAAGCGTTAGCCTACAAGGTCAGGAAGCTTCAATTAAAGGAGTTTATTTGCAGTGTACAAACATGCAAGAACCAATTCCTAAGCAGAGATTATTTAAAGGGACAATCAGTCACACCCAGAAGTGGATCTCAGGCCTGGGGGGTGCAGAAGCAGATAGGTTTGGTGTGGTGATGGAGGTGTGTCTGCAGGACAGCTGTGTCACACCGCCTGAGCCAGCAAGCCCCAGGCAGGACAGTCATGACACCCGGTGGTCCTGCTCTCTCAGATGGGCACAGCTCAGAGTGGCTCCCCTGCCTGTCATTTCTGTGGGGCAGATGTGTCCTGTGGCATCCTTGCAGCATGCACAGCCTGGCTGCACCAGGCAGTAGGGTCAGTGAGCTCCTTAGCGTGTCCTGCTGCAGGGACAAGCTTCAATGACCACCAACAGGGGACCTCCGGGGGCATCTCACACCTCCTTCCCTGCCTGTGCATCTTCCACAGGAACTAGGAAAATCCAAAATGTGCAGTCAGGCTGCAGCCAGCATCTCAAGTCCTTGTCACCAGTCCCACAGGTACCACCTGCGAGTATCTCAAGGTGTCTCCTATATTTTCCACAGTATTTTCCTGCTCACTGCACTTCTGTGGGGAATCCTTTGTGTCTGGCTGAACAGCACTCAGAGGACAAGTCCTCGGAAGGTGCAAAATAGGAGTTATCAGTTGATGCTGACAATCTCCTGGTTAATGTCCCAGGGGGTAAAGGTCTGGGACGGGTACGCACTTGAAATCTCCTGCGCTCGGTTAAATTGCTCTGAGCTTTGGGGGCTGAGAAACTGGGTTGCCTGTCCCCTGGGAAGCGTTTCACATTAGTGTCCTGTAATTGCTCTGGAAATAAAACTGGATGTTTTGCGGAAGGCTAAGGCCAGGGGGGCACGAATGGGTTAACCCACAGCAGCTCAAGTCGTTCCAGTTTCCAAAAAGCTGTGAACACACAATTCAATTTCCAGGAGCCATTAAGCCCACCCAGCAACAACAGAATTACTCCTGCCCTCCTTGTGGGCTGTTCTCTCGCATGATGAAACACCTACCCTTTTGATACACAGCCTGCTCCTTTCTCACACCTCTCAGTGAAGGCTCTACTTATTGGGCTGCTCCTGCTGCCATGCACTTTGCTCCAAGGTTTTACCTCAAGCTCAGTGTCTCCCTGTGTGTGGCAAAAGCCTTTGCTGTGCATGGTGCACGTAAAGGTAAAAGCCACCCACCCAGCTGAAAGGCAAACGTCATCTGGTGTTAAGTGCTCATTGCACAAAATAAGACAGAGTCCTGAGGCTTGGCGTCTCCCTCTGAAATAAATGTGTCTTTCTTCTCCTCTTTCCTTAGATTCAAGGAAGATATACAGTTTGCTGTTTGCTTTTTGTGTATAGGAAGAGACAGTGGATGAAAGAGGGCACTTATATCAGAGCTGGGCAATGCTTGGGCAAGGTTTTCCTTCTCCTTATGAGCTGAGAGAGCAGAGAAATAAAGCAACCTGATAGTCATTCACTTACTCTTGGTCCCCCTTCATGTTCTGTGGGCCAAATTTGTCCCTTCTTGCCCCAGTTTCCCCACTGCTCATGGGCATTACTGCCAGCTCGGGAAGGCAGGGCTGAGCCACTCTACGCTGCATGCAGGTGATAGCCTCTCCCACATCAGCTGGCACAGGATCCCACTGCTGGGCCTCCCAGCCCTGCTTCTTTCTTGTGACTTGGAAATATTTGTTAAGAGCAGTGACAAAATTCCTGGTCCAGTCCCAAGCACTATTTCCCAAACAATTATTTCAGCACTTTATCAGGTCTTCACAGCCCTGATTTTCCTGACTGAGAGACAGCTAATTAAAGCAACAGGCACAACACAGATTTGTTGCTGAACAGGTAAACTTAATAAACAGCAATGACACTGGTTCATTAATATCTCCCTCTGTTATGTTTCTCTTTTCTTCCCTGAAACTAGGGGGAAAGGCCAAGAAAGGCTGAAGAGGAGGGAATTAAGCCAAGGAAGCCATTCAAAGCAGGTAGCATACTCGCCCTGTAGAGGTGGTAGCCCAGATGAACCAAGGAGCTGCAGTATCATCCCACTCCTGTGGCTCCTGATGATGCTCAGCCATGGCCCAGAAGCAGTGGCAGCTGAGAGATGCAGCCGTTGCCTTCCCCTCTTCTTTCTGCATCCTCTGCCCAGCCCTCCAAGGAAAGAGCTCCTGCTTTTTCATCCTTGGAGCCAGCCTTGAGTGCAGACTGATGGAAATTGCCCAGAGACAGTGGTGAGTGGGCTGCGAGCCCTTCCCACAGCGTGGGCTGGCTGGAACCAGTGACCCGTTTGGCGGCCCCGAGTGCGAGCTGGCTGTGGCAGCCAGGGGAGCAACCTTTTCCCACACAGGGTGCTGCCCTGCATTTTTATCTCCTTCCCTCATCCCAGCTGTCATCACCTTCCTCTGCAATAGGGAACATCTTGTTGTAAGCAGGATTTTCCCCCTCCCCCACTAGGAGGCTGGATTGCTGGGTCTCTTCCAAAGGCTCTTGTGCCACATCTGCTCCCTTGGAGGATATTCATCCTTGGATCAGAGTCCTTCTCCTACCACATCATCCATGAAAGGCTGGGATTCCTGATCTCTTCAGGAGGCTGAAGGTTCCTGTCTGAAGCGCCACCATCTCCATGTTTGGGTAGCCCAGAGATGTTCCTGCCTGCCTAAACCCATTTGTATGAATAATTATTTCTGTGGAAGCATGAACAATGTCAAGAAACTGATCTCCAGAACCAGAGGAGGAGTGTCTGACTAGGTCAGAGAGCGCAAGATGAACTCATAGACTCATTTGAATGACAAATTTTTAGTGTGAGAAGGATATAAGTTCATTTCTCACTCTCAGCTGATGAACTCAAAGAGAGCAGGGATAGAGGTGTTCAAGGGGGCATCTCAGAGACCTTTGACCAACCTTCACTGCAAGTGGTCTATCCCAGGGCTTCCCTAGCACCACATGCCATGGGTTCACGGTTATCTTTGCAATGGCCTTCTGATCTGAAAGGTATTTAAACAGCCTATTCAAGGCAGAGCTGCTCCTATGGGAGAAAACTCTTCTGAATTGTTCCCTTGTTTCTGGTGACCACACCCTCATTTTTGGGCAGGATACCGATTTCAGGCTTTGTTCCCCATTCCATCATAAGGAAAATAACTCTTGTTTCAGGAAGTAAAAAAAACCCAAACATATGGAGTCCTAGCACCCCAGAGGAGGAAAGCCTGCCAATACCGAATGGAGGCGCGGTGTGTTTGTAAGGACAGGCAGTGCGTGTACAGAGAGAGACCACCCAATGCCTTTCACACACGACTCACAGCCTAACTGTTACATACACACAGTAGTGCGGGGAAAATGTGATTTTTTTCAAAGAGCTTTAGTGGGAGGGGAGTTAAGAGGTCATTTTTTTCCTAAGAAAGTTGTCCAACACCTGCAGTGCTATCAGAGAGATGCCATGAGGACGTGCTTCTCATGGAGAGGGAATAAGACCCATTCCATAGGTACAATCAGGGAAAAGCTCAAGGTAGAGAAGTACAGCTGCTTGGAGAGGGAAGCCAGCTGGATGTTATCATATGTGTTACAAGATAGGGTCACAGGTGTCCTAAGCAAAACACCTGGGATAAGATCGATGCTATAAGAAGATGGCTGGTTGCTGCTGTTTCTGTTTCTCTGCTATTCAGGAGGTTTTTCAGGCTCCTGAGATTCAAAGAGTTGGTCTCTTGTGTCTTTCGTTGAAGAAGGAGCTCTATTTATTAGGTTTGGCTTTTAGTGGAGAGATTGTACTTCAGTAATAATCTGCCTTATTTTATAGACTATGATTAGGATGTCATCTCTTTTCTTCTGCTATTATAAAGGGAAATTATTAAGTTACTTCCAATCCAAAAAAGTGTTAACTTGACTTTTATACCCAAAAGGTACTGGGTGGTGGCAGGAAGGAAATGGTTGCTATCAAATCAAGCTGTTCAGGGTAATTTGGGATCTATGTGTATGGGCTAGTAGAGTACCCTCGTGGCTCTCTCTGACTGGCTAACAGTAACCAGAGCTCAGTCAGAGTTTAAGGCAAGTTTAAAGTGGAAACTTTTAAACTTGTATTATGCAGAGGATCAGGGAAGGCTGTGACAGTTCATACTAATGCTCCTCTCTAGTCTTGAAATATAGTCTCAAAGTTGTTAGTAACAAGACGATCTTGATAAAAATTTAAAAAGGCTGTGTTGTTTTCAAGCTCCCCAAGAATGCAAGTAAAGGAATATAGAACTTACGAAAAATTAAGCAAAACTATTGAGATGACACCTCTAATGTGCTTGATGTGGACAAATGTAAGAAAGTCTGAAAACACAAAAATGTGTACTATCATTAGCCTTCTCTTGGATTTTTTTTTCAAGCATACCAGATTCCTAGAAAGGAGGTAGAAAACCTCCAAGGAAACTGTTCCTTGGAGGAACAGTTTCCTTGGAGGTTTTCTGCCACTAATGAAATAATGACTGCCACTAATGATAATAATAAACAAAATCATCAAAATCCATAGTTACTGCCAAGACTGGTGAAAGAGTTAAAACATAATATTAACATTTAGTGTGCAAAACATGGCCACTTCAAGGGCTCTGGATCATACTCACTATTGTCCTTCACTGGACCATAATCTGACCCTTGAGTTATTCTGTCCAATGCAATAATACTTTTCTGAGGGGTGAGACAGGTTTGTGACCTCCACTTCTTTAAAAATTGCAGAGGGGACCTATCCAGGAGAGAAGTGATCTTCCTTGGCAGGGGATCCTCAGCAGGTTGAGGAGTCAGTAAACCCTCTGAGACAAGGTAAAAACTCCTGTTTGGGCTGGCTCCTGACTGTTTGGTGTTTCAGGTGGTGACTTGTGCCAGAGCAAAACCTGCAAACCAGCAAATCCCAATGAGGATGCTGCTGCTACCACTGCACTGAGCAGTGCTAGATGGCTGCATGAGCAGCGTCCTTGCCCTAATGATAGTTTAGGGACCAGAAAGAGATATTCCCATGTGAATTCACACAGCCCTTGCTTGCTTGTCTAACACAGCAGCTTTTCAGGGAAGATCGTTTCAGTGGTTGCTTTTTGCCAGCTCAGAAGTTCTTGAGTTAATAAATAGCAAATAATTTCAATGAATAATGACACAAGTAAGAGAAATTTAAAGACAAGAAAAGAAAAAAACCCATGAATTTGTACGATCTGTCTCTGGAAATGGAGAATGGTAGGGACAGATATAAAGCCATCTACAGAGATCCTAATTTACTCCAAGGAGAATTTTATATCTTTTGTGGTCTTAAACATGTATAAAAACAAGATAAAAATGAGTTTTGCTTCAGTGCAAAACAGCAGCATTTTCTGCTTGGTTCAGAGACAGGTTCTTCAAAAAGAGAGCAGAAAACTAACCAAACCGACATAATTTTTTCTCAATACCTTTTATTTTTTTCCTTTAATAATGCTCTTTTCAAATACTGGAATCGTTGGGTCCTGCTCAGGGGCAAATCGCGGCAGTCCAGGGGCTGTAGTGACAAAATTTTAACAAACACTGTCACCTTCTGGGCACGCCGCAGCAGTGCAGCTTCCAACCAGCTACTCCTGCAAGTAAGGCTATTTCTCCCTGCCCGGGAGAGCCACCGGTTCTCCTGACTCGGAAACTTTTCTGACATTCTTCCAATCCTGGATCCATTGGCTTGATCACTCTCAGAAAAATTGAGCTTTGTGTCTTCGGGTGAACTTGGTACTGAGGGACTTTGGTTACTTTTTGTTTGTTTCTTTAGTTTCTTGCTTAGAAACCCTGTATGTGTGGGATTTACACAAAATCTTATTTTTTGCACTTCTTGGTACATCTTGCTACTTAAAAATGTAAGCAATATGTGGTGCCCAGGGCGTTGAGCTCACAGCTGATCCTACAGCCTGCCTTGACCATGCTCCCTGAGCAGGAAGATCTATTGTTTCAGCCCCATGGGACCTCCTGGAGATGCTTGGGTTGCAGTGGGAGGGTAACCTTCTGCTATGGGATGATACCTCCCCTCAGTTCAGCCAGTGCCACACATGGTCGAGCTTAGACATTGGTCAGGGCTGCTTAAATAAACCACCAGAATTCAGTTTTCATTCTCCTCCCTCACCTAGGCTAGAATCTGGAGGTTTAGTAGAGACTGAGTATTCATTTATAAGTCTCTTGAAGGCTTTCAGTCGTCTTGTGGACATCTGGTTTCTCAGTGACTGGTTGGTGAACAAGCAGGATATTGGCATTCTGGGCATTTCCCCCCATGGAGCAGAACTCCTTGGTATCTGTTGCTCTGTGGCCATTACCAGTCTATAAATAATTCTTTATATTGTGGTTGACTTCCCCAGCTTTGTGTTGCCTAAAACCAAGCCAAAAGGGTGGTGGGAGGAACAGCTGTCCTTCTCCTTGGGCTAAAGGGAGTTGCTGAATGCTCTTTTGTTTAGTAATATTCACAATAATAGAGTTTGGTGTTCAAAAGATGTACCTTCGAACCCTGGCTGACCAAGAAAGGCTTTGCTGGAGTGAGTGAATGGCAGGACACTATCTGTGATATCCATTTTGAGGGGATAGCAGCAGCAGCCAATATCTAAGAGAGGATAAGGAGGGAAAATGGTCTGGCAATGTGTGTGGGTTTGTCTTTCATTCTTTTGATTCTTGGTTTGTTAAACATCAGACCTTTGAACTTACTTGGATGCAGTAGTGACTTGCAAAGACACAGCGTTTGCAAACCTGATTTTATCCTCCTGATTGGAAGAGCCCCCAGAGTGTTTTGAGTTTAGGCTGACTGCTGATTCCAGCAGGGCTAGGAGAGGGCAGCAAGAAACTGGTCAGGGAAACTGATCTTGCCTCTGTGCTGCTCCAGGTACTCGGTTTGTGTCTTTACTCAGCATGCTCTTCCTTGTGCAGGGATTTTTTGCCTGCCTTCCTGTGGTGTTTATCACCTGTCACACTGTGGTGGTACAAGGGGAAAGGTCTGGATCTTCTGTATGAGCACCTATTTTCATGGAACAGTGCCTCTGGCAAGAATGTTGAGCTTATTTCAGCAATGTTATGTTTTTCTTCTCTCTTTCCAACAATGTTTTATTTAAATCATGGCTACTTTTGGGAGATATATAGAAGACATTCCTGGTTTTATAAGGATTCTAGTTGAAAGCCAGTTTAGAGCACTTAAGAGCCTAATTTTCCACAACTGTATGAAGCCTCTCAGGACTACTCAAACTCATGGGCTCCTCCTATTTAGAAATACTAGAAACAGCTCCTGGCCCAAAGCAGTACTTCACAGAGCACTTGCATGTATTTTTTTCCTCCTTATCCCACAAAGATTGTTTTATCTTTTTCTTAGATAAACAAAGATTGTTTATCTAAGAGCCCAGATCAAGCATCCACTCCTCTGTGTGGGGCTACCTCCCTGTATGACCACCCAGCACCAGGCTGATTGTGTTTGGCAACTTAAATGGCTATAAAGCCCCTCCAGGAGTAGAAGAGGTGTGATGGGCAGCAAAGCTGCCAGGTTTGGGGGTTGACATCTGGGAGCCTTGAGGAGCTATTTTATGGATGCAGTTTGGATCTGAGTAAGTGAATTTTGGCCATCTGCATCATACTTGAGGGCACTGCAATGGAACCAGGGGGTGTGACCCCACACCTGCCTGTCCCTCCCCTGCCCAGCACTGGTCCTCCACCCTTGTCCTTTGCCAGTCTGGAGCAATCCTTCCTGGTCTTGTGGAACAATTCTGCTGTCCAGTGCTCACTCTGTGACCAAATTATAATGTATTTTTCCACCTCTAGAGGACACTGTGTCCTTCCATATGCTCACTTCTCTGCTGTGCTCTGGAGGCATCAGCCCTGATCAGTGGCTGCCTGCCAGGGGTGTACAAGTTTGTGGTGGGCTGGGACCATCATACCCAGGTTGGGAAGGGTGGTTGTGAAGGCTTGAGTGGCTCTGTCACCAGCTGCTGTGTGTCAGGGTCACTTATCCCTCTTCACCTGCTCTGTCCATAGTTCCACAAACCCAGGAGGCCCTGCTGGCTTCTGGGCTTAGGCAGGGCAAGGCAGGGACTCAGAAGGGCTGTGTAGGTGTGGGAAAACATTTTCTTGCTCTCAGCACACATCTGTCCAGAGGTGACCTAGATTTTGCCTTTTCAGTGCGCTGTGGGGTCCTCCTTCCTTATGGGACTTCCTTCATTATGAGTCTGTGATTTTGATCCCACTGCTGTTCCCTGCACCCATGATAGCTGGCAAATGGGAAGCTGTCAGGCTGAACAGAAGCCTAAGGAAGTCATCTCTTACTGGAAGACTGCACAGGTTTTCATCTTCTTTCTTGTCTGTTCATAAGCCTTGCTGGCTTAGACTTGACTTACTCTTTTTTCCCCCTGTTTGCTAATTCCGGTATTTTGTATTACGGTAGGGAAACTTCATCATAAAGATGCCTTGTGCTCGTCAAAAAACTTATGGAGTGCCTTAGCAGGATGACTTTTAAAATGTATTGGTGATTGATCAGGAGGTCGTAGTTTACTCAGAAGTAATCAATGAGGTGTGTGATAATGCAGCTGCAGAGCTGCTGGGGGAAGTACAATGCAGCTTCAAGTTTTTGATGCCATAGGTCTCGTGGACACAACTCCTGCTTGCAAGTCCCTTCCAGGTGGTTCGTTCTGTCAGATTCCTCTGAAGGACTCACCAGCAGCGCCAAACTGGTGTTCTGGGCTGGGCACCCTCCCCCTGGGAGGTCCCTCTGCCATGATGATAAGCTCCGGCAGCAGTTTTGGACATAACAGTGGTCCCCTCTCAGCAACATTAGATGCCCAGATGCAGAGTTCATGTTTTTGAGTCTTGTGGAGCCTCTTGCAGCTGAAGACACATCCCGTCTTTGAATCTGAAGACATGACATAGCTGACAGTACAGCAAGGTTGTTTCGTTTTAATTGAACCAGAAATGAGGCCATTTTGGAGAAGGAAGATTCCTCTTCCAGTCCAAAATTTGGCCATGGTTTGTGTATCCATGGATGAAAAAGGGTTGGGTTCTTCGCACCAACTGTCCTTCCCATGAAGTGCATTTCCAGCCTTAAGTCAAACCTGACCTATTTCAGGCCTTCTCCAAAAATCCATTGAAACCTGCCACTGAAAGGAAAATCAGACAAGATTCAAAGGTTGAATCCTGATAGGCCCCAGGTTGCTACTGAATTTTGTGGTTTGTGTGTTGCTGGTGACAATCCATGGGTTGCAGAGCAGGAAAGTAGATGGGGAGGTGGGATGGGAGGTCATACAAGGGAAATGATTTTTTTATATGCAAGGGAGGATGAAAATTTTCTTCAAATCATCCAGCTTTTCTTCCTGGGGAGAAAGTGGAAAGAGGGGAATGTGGAAAGCAATGAATTACTGTGCAAAATAGCTTTTTGTAGTTACCAAAGTTGGGCAAACTTTTGTTTTTCAAGCATTTTATGAGGAGAAGAAGTTTAAAAACTATGCAAGTGGTAAACCTGTACGAGACAGCAGTCGTGAAGGCAGAAACTGATTGTATTGCTCCAGCTTTGGAACCACAAAAGCCATCTGCAGAAGTCCTTATGGAGCAGGAAGAGATGAGGGTCACTGTTTCCTGCTAAATGCAGACACTCAGATGCATTAGTGTGTTGCCACAGACATATCCAGCTTTCCAGTGCTACTTTGCTGCCCTGTGCCTCCCAGGGAGGTGGACATGGTGCGGAGGCAGCAGCCTCGGTGTGTAATGCAGGCACTGACCTTTCCCACAAACGCTTTTCTCCGCAGCCCTCGGGACATCTGCTGGCCCTGGAGAGCCTTGAAACAATGCGGGTTTCCTGGCCCTCTGTGGTTTTTCCTCTTATAGGAAAATATATGCTAGAATATTTGTTTTCCAGTGTGGGTTTTTCCCCCCCCCCCCGTGTTAACATGTGTGTGTTGTCTGCAAGGGGTGCCTGCAAGGCTGGAAAGTCATGGTGAAAATAAGACCATTCAGACAGGGATTTGTAGGGACAAGCTCTCCTGTTTCAAGGGCAATGCCCTGCATGGAGGGAGTC
This sequence comes from Tichodroma muraria, assembly GCA_013390105.1. Taxonomy (NCBI): domain Eukaryota; kingdom Metazoa; phylum Chordata; class Aves; order Passeriformes; family Sittidae; genus Tichodroma; species Tichodroma muraria. The sequence continues at coordinate 108,197 of WAAG01023781.1, forward strand.
CCTGCACAGCAGGAGTTTGCCCAGCTGTGCTTCTCACAAAAGTTGGGCAGGTTTCTCTCACCAGTGGGATTCCTCAGGGTGGTTTTTTCTTCTCTTGCTGTTCTCTGCCCTTGTACCATACCCCATCCAATACCACTCATAGTCTGACTTGCTGCAGACCCATTGCCTTCCATCTACATCTTTCCCTGAGCTCAATAACTTATTTGGTGAAACCATATCTCCGAGACAGATATCTGTTTTGAAAACGATACCAGAACTACTGCTTTGCTTGTTAGCCTGTGCCCATCGTGGTATACCCTGAGTCAGCCTGACTTGAGTGTCATGGGTAATTTTTTACTGCTGTTCATCACATTTTTTTAGACCATTTTCCTCCTGTGAAAACATAAGTATTCTGTGATCTTGTTGCTTCTTACTGAACGAAGCAAATAAAACACTTTAAATTCCACTATAAGGCAGCTGCTGAATCACATTTGTGGGTTGTGGGTTTTCTTAACACCATCTCCATTTTTTTTCAGTAGCTTGTGTTTTTTTATTTTACAAGTGTAAACCAGGACTGGACAAAATGTTTCAGTGTTTCAGCTTGCCAAAACTGTGTACAGAGTTAAACTAGTGATAGGATGTTTTTTAATTGCTTTTAACACAGCTTATGAATGGTAACACTTAGCATTCTTTTTAGTATGGTTCCTTCTCCTAACTCAAGTATACTGACTAAATCCTTTCCCCTAAAATATTGTTTTCTAAGGTTTGATTAAAGCTGTGAGGAATGTGTGTGAAAGTGCTTCTGGTAAGTCATTGTTCATGGGAGCTGGGAATCATCACTGTTTACATTTTTTAAAATTTTCCCGGAAGATCTGAGGTGCAGTATGGAGAACTTTAGTTTCTACAGGAGCCAGCTGAATCAAGCAGCTGTGGGGAGGAGGGACAGCATGGAGTTTTGGAGCAGTGTTCTCTAAAACGGCAAGAGGGAATATTGTTAAACGCAGACACTTGTCCATGCACTGATGCTCCCCGATACAAGCAACGGAAGATAAATCCAGCCATGCTGTTTCTTTGTGGCTGCTGTCTCATGGGGCATCCTCTGGCTGGCATTTGATTGACTGGGAGGAAGCAGGATTTCATGTTCACTACTACAAGCCCATTCATTTGGTAACACTATCTGTGATCCTCTTTGAAATCCCTCAAGCAACTGTTAATAGCTGGGTCCCAGGAAAAGCGATCCGGCAGGACTGGCCCGTGGGGAGGCCAGTTGCCTAGCACTGGGCTCGGTGTTGTGAAACAGTTGGCCAAGCCATCAGACTGGCTCAGCTAAATGAATTAAGTAATTGCACAACCCTGCAGAGAATATTAGTGAGGAATTTCCATATTGCAGCTCTTGATAGTCCTGCCTCACGGCCCTGTTACCACAAATACAAGGCTTTGGCTGAGCAGGCAGTAATTTGATATTAAATGAGGTTCTTATTAAGCAGATGCAATGAAATAGGGCAGAGTTTTATGTTGCGTTAGTCATCTAAATGCTTTTTATTAGGATTCATTAGGATGAGGCATAACTGAGCGCAGGGTACACTGTAGCCAAGGCCTGACCCTTCAGAAGAAGAGTAATTAAGGAGCTAAGAGCTTGGGAATAGGAGCTAGGCCACACACAGCAAGTGCACATCCGCTCACTCTCCCCCTCTTCTGGGAACCGCCTCTGCAAAAGAGGTTGTGAGGAAACTTGGGGGATGGCCCACTCTGCCTGGGGATGAAACTCCTCCTTGTCTCATTCTCCAGGTGTTAATTTGACAAGTCACCAAGGCCTCTTGGAAAGCAAACCATCTGCACAGGCACACGTTGCTCCTTCCTTTGGACTGAGTGTATCAGGCCATGGGAATAATGTTGGGGGGTTTGTTGGTTTATTTTTAGGGGATCGTGGAGCTTCACAGGAAAGGTGGTATAAATGAAGGTGAAAGCTCTGACTCTTAATTCTGACGAGGTAACAAACGTGTACAAATGTACGTGATTGTCAAAGCTGGCCCCACCAAGGTGGCAGTAGCCATGTTGGTGGCTTCTCTACAGGGGTACCTCTGCTCTTCAGGGAAATGGATCCTAGAACTGGTGGAAAAACCGCTCAGAAGTCAGCGGTGCCTCTCTGCCAGCCCAGGTTCATTTTCTAACAGTAAACTGTGGACTGTGTTATCCAGCTTGCTTTTGTCCTGTTTAGGTTTCTCTGTTTTAGGCTTTGTCTCCATTTCCCCTGAGCCTGTGCACTGTGATCAATGAATTGTTCTGCCTCCTCTCTAATATTAAATGCCCTAGGCCCTTTACTCACGAGATGCTCCTGCAAGCTCCATTTTTCTCTTGGTTTTCTGTCATCTGGCAGGATTCAGCAAAAAGTAAAGTGATAATTTTATTAGAATTCCCAATGCTTGGTGTGCACATGAGTTTGTGGTGGATGGCTTGTGTCTCATTTGCAGTGAACTGAGCACTTGTGCCCTCTGTCCTAAACATGCCCTGGTCCTCTTGGGTTTGAAAACATTCACAAAGCCTGATTGGTTTGGATGGGATAGAATTTGGCCCGTGCTGAGGCCTTGGCAAAGCTCCTCTCCTAAATAGATGTGGTGATAAGTGACCACTGCAAGCTCTTGTGAGTCATGATGAAGACTCAGGGTTACCCTCTTGTCCAGACCACTCCCTAGCTCTGTGAAACCGGTCCACAAGCAGACATTGGGGTCCTCTGTCTCTCCAAAACTGAAGCGTGGGTTTCACCTCTGAAGGGAGACTAGGGATCTGGGTATACTCCCTTTTTAAAAAAAAGGACAAATGAAGGTTCTAAGTCAACTAACACTTGGTCAACTGCACTAACAAGATGCCGGGTCTGCCTGTTACATTGGTTCATGCAACAGCACCCACAAGGCAGTTGTCACTTTGGGGGAGGAAAGGAATGAGAGGGAAGAAATCATTCAGTGGGAGGTCCCATTTTGGTTGGAATAGAAGCAGCCTATTCTTTTCCCAAACTATGGGAAAGGAAATGTCTTGATTTTTGAAGATGAAAAAGGGCTGCACCTGCAGCGGAGATGTGACGGGAGTTGAGCGGGGTCAAAACAAAACAACCCCCTCAGCAACCTTGGCACATGGAAGTGTCCCTGGGCTTTATTTTGCACTTCTGCTGCTCCTAAACCACCTGCAGTTGCCAGGACCTGGCAGTGGTAGCTGCCTGCATCCCGACAGCCGGCGTGTGAGAACCTGGAGGAGATCTGACTTTCTCAGCCCGGGTGCTGCTTGGCCTTCCAGCAGTGTGTGTAGGACTGGCTGTGTCTGTCTGGCACCGAATGTACAGGCACTGCTCTGAGAATGCAGATATTTGAAGGCTGTTTCCTTGAGGGAAAGGGTTTCTTTATTTTTTCTGCTCTAATACACTAATGAAAATCAAACATGACTGTACTTACAGGGCTAGCTTGGAGTGTGCACAAAGATCTGTATGTGCATAAAGAAGGTAGGTGTGAGGGGGCAATGAACCAAATCCAAGCATGGAAAACTAAGTCATCAGGGGTAAATTACTAAAACCATACAGTATGTTTGCTGCAAGGGTTTTCTTGGATTGCAGTAGTCTTAGTTCTGGCAGATGCAAGGAGCAGTTCAATTATTTCTTTTTTATTCCTCTTCAGCAATTGTTCTTCAAGCCCTGACTTGATAAAGTCTCCTAGTACCACTGTCTTTGGACTAAGTAAACAAGTTTTATCCAATGCAAGGTGTTTGCTATTAGATATTTATGTTTGAGCTGTGTTGGTGACATGTGGTCAGTTGTCTTCATTTTGGACCATATAACCCAAAATCAATATAACTCTCCTAATCAAGTGGTACTTGAGGCCACTGAGTCTTTCCAAAGGGAAAGGAGCACGAAAGTAGCAGATGAACCTGGAAGGATAATCTTGGAAAACAAATGGGGAGAAGCATTTCTTAAGCCATGGAGCTTATGTAGGTGATGAGCATTCCTAGGAAACTTGGGCATATGGTTACTATCTTAGTTAGATAAGTGAGGAAGATTTCAATTTAATGTTCAATTGTGTGCAACTCTCTGTGAAGCTTTAGACAGATTGCTTGATTGTACCTACCTGAGGCCTCTGATACCCCATCATCCTCATTTTCATTGCTTAAAAAATGTATTGATCTCAAAGCAGCCATGGATAGTTTCAAATGCTATCACAGCAAATAGCACAGAGCAGAAACATATTTGGGAAACCCCATGGGTATGGTTCCCATTACAAACTTGTGTGATATGTTTCATTTGGTCCAGAGCTGAAAGACTCCTTATCAAACTTTAAAACAAATAAATTGTTAAAATACCATCTTTCTGGCATCGGTACTCCAGAGCAAGAGGTTAAACTTTATTTTCCCCAGTTATGTGTGCCAATGAATATTTGACTTCTGAAAGTTCATAGAGAGTGAAAACCAAAGGGTCAGGATCACATATGAACTGAATTCTGTCTTGAAGGTGGATGGTTATCCATGGAAATAAGTTTGTGGTATTTTCCTGACTCCAAGAATAATAATTAAAAAAATCTTAAATTCATCATCAATTTGCTTTTTAATATTTCTCTTTCTGCATGTGATTTCTCTACTCTCTTTCTTCTTGGTACCACTCCTAAAGCTTTATCCTCATCTGTGACAGTGGTGCTAAAATACTGAGATGAAAAAAAACTGGACAGCCCTTGGTTTTCCACTTCCAAGTGCTCTCTGTGGGCAGTGTTGCCTGTGGCATTCCCTGTTTGGATAGCTGTGAGATCACATTACCTGTCTATCCCCTGGCATTGTAGCAGTAACCTGGCACGGCAGCTATTTCAGTGCTATTTCCCTTCGCTACCTGGCACCAGCCACACAACATTTTTATATACTGAATTATTTATAGACTCATAATTATCTAGCATCAATATGTCAATGTTACAATGCCCCTGTTGGCCATAAAGGAGCAAAATCTTTCTTTAATTAAAATTACATGGTCTGTGTCAACTTTCCTTGGACCTAACCTTTTAAAACTGAGTTGGGAGTTTGAATTCCATCCTACCAAATACCTGTGTTTTAAGCAAAGACTAAATACAGAGCTTTCTTTCAGTGAGACTGGTCTTGGAAGCCAATAATTTTATGTGTTTTAGTGAGGTTTATGTTATACTGGGGAGTTTACAATGGACTTCATTGAACTGTAGACCACAGTGGCAGTATTTTTTTTATAAGTAACTTCTAATAAGGAGGAAGCAGTGTATAATTCAGACTGTCAGTGCTCCTGTCTAAAGACAAAAGCTTAAGATGCCTCAATAATGGTTTGAAAATCTTCTGGATATTGAGGGCAAACGGGTAATGATGATAATTAATTGGTTTGTTTTAAATAATGCACAGCTGTCTTTTTTGAAAAAATATTGCATCATTTGGCATTTTAGAAATACACTGAACCACCATGTAATTTAATTACTCGACCACCCTGCAAGTTCCATGAGCCATACTCAGTCCTGGCATAAGCGGGTGCAAATCCCTCTGGGAATTGCACCCGCTTATGCCAAAGCTAAATATGATCCAGTGTTGTTTTCCCTTCTCCCTGAGAGCTGGAAGGTATGGAGATCCACTTCATACTATGCTGTTCTTGGAGGTATTCGCTTTTTTCCACACACAGAGCAACTCTATACTTGATGTTGAAGTGACTTTCACTATAATTTTCAGGAGAAAAACAAAAGAAGCCCCTGAACACAGTATACAAAGGCAGTTGTTAAGTACGTAAGGTTACCATAACCAGAAAGCAAACTCCATCATTTTCTAAGTCGCATCTGCCACCGAAACAACACTGTCCTTTTGTAGAGAGGGACCAGAATAGAGCAATAATTACGTGTTTATCAAGACTGTTCCCTTGATGATTAGCCTGTGATACACAACTGATTTCATCTGGTGCTTAAAGAAGTAATTAATTCTGTATTTGTCCACAATCTTTGCTTTATTAAAGGTGTGAGGCTGCCACTCTCACTTCAAGCTGGCTTTTACTTCTTCAGTGGTCTCCTCTGACGGGGGGTAAAAATATTTTGTAAGAAACTTTTCATGTGCTCCATGCTTGTGCCATCCAGCTCCCCCAGTAACTTTTTTCTTCCTACCTTGCAATACCTGCAAGTTAACTAACACTTTTAGATTTATCTTCAAATCCAGAGGCCTTCTTTCCAGACGGAGAAAAAGACATCTCAGAATGGATAAGAATCTTTGGAAGATGGCTCTTCTGAGGGGGAATACTTTTGTCAGCTTTATTTTGAAACAAAACCTTCTGCCTGCTCCAGGTTAACGGCTTGCTGTGCACATGTGATGTTTGCAGCCCCACGGAGCCCAGAGGTGGCCCAGAGCAGTGTGGAAGGTACAGGGAAGATGATTCAAAGTTTTCAGTCTTGCAGGACATCTTGAATAGCTTTGGCACACTCCGATCAGCCACGGTGAGCCAGCATGTGCGTGCCAGGCAGAGGGACATAGCCCTGGACCTTTTAATTTCTAGAACTTGATTTTAAACGTTTGACTGAGATGGAAATCAAGCAAAAATGACATATGATGTATTCTGTGAGGAGCAGCTAGTGTCAGAAGAAGCCTTGTTCTTTCCAAATATTAAGAAAAAAAATTCTCTATTGAGCACAGAGACAATGAAAGGCTAAAAAAACATCAAACAAGTACCCCAAGTTTATAAAATAGGCACGTAGTCATGACCTTCCTCCAGTTACACAGGCATGTGCACGCACACATCAGCCTTTAACTTCAACAGGAGTTGCTCACATGTGTCTTTGGACAGATCTTGCCCCTAAACTGATTTATGGCCAAAGGAAACTTGGGCTCTGATTCAGGTTCAAATCAGGTTCAGTGTGGAAAATCTTGAACTCGGAGTCAGACCCTAAAGCAGCCCTTTAAGAGGCAAACAAACAGACCAAACCAGCTTTTCTCCCTAGCTGGAGCTCTCTAGCCTTGTGCTCGGGTCTAGCTCGCCCTTCTGCCTCCCTCCTCACTGAAACAATTATTTTTAAAGGGATCTTTATTCCACCCAGGAGAATACAGCACAGGCAATTGGCTAGCAATGGTGCCTTGGAGCTCAGCCACCTGGGGCAAGTGTGAGACTGCACATGGAGGGAAAAGGAGAGAGCAGCAAGTGACGGAGAGACCCTTCTGCTGCAAGAGCCTGGGAGATTCAACCCAGAGACTCCCAGAGGCTCAAATCTCATCTGCTTAAAGGGGCCGATACCATGATGTTTAAACGAAACAGGCTGCTGTCGCTATTTAATTTGGGTTTTTTGTTTATTTTGTTTTGCTATTTTTAACACAAGTAGATGTCATCGTGCACTTATTTCTGTATTGTCTCTTGCTGACAGTGAGGGATGGATTTCTGTGATGATTGTGCATGACTGGGCAAAGATTGGACTTTGACCTTTTATTCCCAAACAATGGTGACCTGTCCTTTTCCTGACAAAACAGGGAAGGTACTTAAATTAGATTTATCTGCTTCTCTTCCTACAGCATGTTGCTCGCTCTTGGTGAAAGCCTCTAAGTAACCAAATTAAAATGCAGTATGCTGTTGCAACTAAGGACATCCAGTTAAAATTCACTCTACAGTAAATCCCAGCCCAATCAGTTTAGGGGTGGACCAACCAAATAACAGTAAGTAGTTCATGCCACTGCCTGTCACTGAGAAGTAGTGGGCATCCCAAACCTGGGTTCACAGAGTTTCACTTGTGTTTCAGAGTCCACCCTGTTCCAGCACAGCCACCAGGCTGACGTCCCCACCAGGGTATTGGCAAAAGTAATCTCATTTTGGAGAATATATTTTTATATTTATTGAGCAAAATCTTGTAAGGCTTCTATTTAACTGTTTGTTGAGGCTTGTTTTGTTTTGTGGTTTTTGGGTTTTTTGTTTGTTTGTTGGTTTTGGTTTTTTGGGTTTTTTTACTTCTCCATATAAGCACTGTGCAGGATGAAAAATACTTTTGGGAACCCAACCAAAAGGTCCTTTCTTTTCAACAGATTTGGATTCTCATACAGATGTGTATCTCATTAGGGAGCACATCCCTCCTGTGTTTCTCAGTGCAGGTAGAATCAGTCTATCTCTTGATTTCCAAACACTTGCACCCCTCAAAACTGACCTGTTTTCAAAGAGGATGACTTGTAATACTTGACAACAGGACTTGAAGGATTTTTTTATGTCTAAGCTGCTTTTCCTAGCTGCTACCAATGCCATGGAGCCAAATAATTGTTGAAGATCACTCTTTCTAACATAGTCCTGTTTTTTAAAAAGCTCTCAATCTGTGAAAAGCATACAAGCATCTTGACTAAATATTACTTCCAAATTTTCCATATTCCTCTCATGTCACAGAGCCATTTGACATCAACTCCTTTGTTGGGTTTCCATGTAGCTATACCCTTATTTTAGCTAAAATCTGATCAGCACTTATTATGCAGGAATGTATTCAGGTGTCTCTTAAATAGGAAGAATTTTATTCTTGCACATCTTACTCTATACCTTCTCGATTTCAAGGGGTAGGTGACCATTAAAAATTTTGAAGTGAGTTTACTTTTGCTTCCTGTTCTTTCAGGGAGTTGCTCTTTTTTTGGTTTTGTTTTTCTTTTATTTCCTCTCTGCTCACTCTGCAAATAAAGCCCAGAAGTTTAATGAGGAAAATCAAGCGTGTAAGTGTATAATCTGTACAATAGATAGCACCATTGTAATCTGTCTCAAGAAAGAGTTATCTATTGTTGTGTTTCTGCAGGCCCTGCCCTGCTCATTTTCCTCTGCCAGGAACTAATGTAGCTGTTTTTCTTGCTGTGTCCTGGCTTGGACCAGAGTTGTAGCCTTTTTACAACTTCTCTTGAGCAAATTAATTTCAGTTTTACAAGTGATTCTGTATATCAACCCTGAATGCTTGATGTCATGAAGAAAGTTGAAGATATGAGATCAGGGAAGACAGATGAATCCAAGTTAATATGAAAAACTTCCCATGAATACATGATGGTTTGAAAATGTGCTTGTTTCTTGTTGATTTTCTACCTGGCCTCATTATCCCTACCATTTTCCCTTTCTTTCTTGTTTTGAGCCTTTCTTGTTGCATTCTTTTGAGTCAACACCACAGGTTTTTGAAGAACAAGGTGGTGAGTTAACACAGCACTTTTTGTAGCATTCAGAGAAGTGTCAGTCATCATAATTTCCAAATAATTCTTTAGACTCGCAGGCCAACTGACTTTACTGCGGTATCTGTGAGCTTCAGTGTCGAGGTGATAGGGTCAGGGGAAAGCTGGTTATCCCCCTGACTCAGGCACAGACCTTTCTACAGGGAGGTACTGCCACAAAAGGTGCTAATGAGAGCCGATTGTATGGGATTGAGTTGTGATGCTGGCATCCACCCATCAGGAATGATGACAAATCCATCAATTTATTTTATTTTAGACATTAACAGGAAGAACACCTTCTTTAAATAGCCCTATAGTAGCATTTTAAGTGATTGCCTAAATCAAAAGCAATTTCCCAAGTGTTTATTTATACAGCTGGAATACTCAGTGTCAGTGCTGCATAGCTGTGCAACTAGCAAACTGTAATTGATGGGTTAGCAGAAATGATTTGGTGAAAATAGCAGGGAAAACTCAAGTTGTAGAGTAGTACAAGATCATTAATTTCATCGGGTCAAGCAGTCAGTGTCTTCA
>WAAG01023781.1:117913-187958 GCA_013390105.1 Tichodroma muraria
CATTTGTGTACTGTAGTGTTCATGTTCATCGTCCTGGGGCCTTGTTTATGGGCTGCCTTTTACTGCCCTGGTGGGATTCACCCAAAAGCAGAGTTCTGCCAAGGCTGATGTTGTCCAAAAATGTAAGAAGGTGTTATCCTTAAGCCAAAGTGCTTGCAGTCCAAATATTTGGCATGGAAATGAGAGGTAAAGAGTCCTTCTGCAGGTAATACCCAGCTAAAAGCAGGGCTGGGATGAAAGCTGTAACCTCTGACTCCCAGTCCTGTGTCTTATCTGCTTGCACAGTCAGCTTCTAAGGCAGTGTGCTGACTTCTTGAGAACTACTGCAAGGAAAGCCAAGTGTTCAAATAAAAATGGCTTATTCCCATTTAAGAGCTGGGGGAAAGAAGAAAATAAGCACTAGGCATTTGCAGCCAACGCATGGGAAGTTCTGGGCAACACGGAGAAAAGGGGTCTTGGAGCTGGTTCTAGACCTTATTGCAAGATATCCTCTAAGAGAGGATGTGTTGCAGTCTTCTGGTAGCTGCTCACACGTGGTGCAAAGCTGTCTCAGCCTGCAGCATGCCCAGAAAAGTGTGTGGATGCTGACACAGGAGCTCCTGGCACCGCTTTGAGTGTTAAATATTTAACCAGGGCGCCACTCTGCCTGAGCAGTGAAAAGGGGCTGGACCTGTGAACTGGTTCATAAAGGAGAAGAGGTTTTCAAAAGCACTAAGGGACATTTAAGCTGTTACCTTTCAGCAACACCTTTGAAAAATCTCTCTTAACTAAATCCTAGCTTCACAAAAGCACAAGGTGATTTTCAGTTTGGGATCTGCCCCCAGTCCAGCAGCAAAGGGTGTTTGCTAAAAGCCACCCACCATCCCAGGCATGATGCTGCAACCTCTCAGCTCGATGAATAATGTTTAACACTGTGAATTTTATTATTTTGGCTTTGAGGGCCCCACAACGCTCCAAATTCATAGACAAAACCTCCCAAAATACCCAGTGAAAGTGCAAAACCAAAATTATCTTTGCATTCAGTGCACCCCTGAAATTTACTGGCTGTTTATATCGCTAGCTGCTACTGCTGGGAGAAGGCCTATAAATAACCGTGACAGTGTGTGGGTTTTAGGAAGAAAAGCATTGTGTAGATAACAATCCAGTTGTAGCCTAGAGGCTATGTGAGATCTCTGCTTGCTATTTCTTCCTGTGTTTATCCAGAAGCAACTATCTCTGAGAGCTGGGTAAAAGAAAGTGGGGTATGTTCTCGCTAATGTTGAGGTGAAGGATGGTCAAATTTTTTCTTTTATAGGCAAAGGCTGAATGTAAGTAAATTTTATGTAAATAAATAATGAGTGTAAATAAGTCATCCAAGCCAGCAAACTTCAGTCCTAAAACCCTGGAAGATTATTTGTGCCATTTTTTGAGGAATACAGCAGAGAGACACCAATTTGTCCACAAACAGTAGATCCTTTGCTCCAGCAGCTCACATACTTCCCTGAAATACTCCCATGTGGTTTTGATTGTACTTGTGTTACTTCTGGTTAAAGACTCGCTTGTCAACATGACCAGGCCACCTCAAACAGATCTTGCTGTATTTTTTTTTTTTTTTTTCTGGTAAGAGAGGCAGCCAAGTGAGAAAAAAAGATGATACAGAGGAATATTATGGGGGTTTTGAGGGTTTTTTGCTGCACCTTTGAGAAGAGAGACCAGAGGAAGGAAGACAAACCTAAAATAAAATACAGATGGAAAATTAAAGGATTCCCCACTGAATTCACCTATTTTTAACTGCTTTTAAACATGAAGTCTGTGTTCTTGTTTTTTTCCTCGGTTCAATATTCAGTCTTTTTCTTAGTAGAACTTCATTCATCTCCATTTCACAAACCACAATTTATTTATTTTTTTCATCAGGCACAAAGTACTTTTTCTAACGTTCTTAGCAGAACTATTAGGGATGTGGTATAGCGAGCTTTATAGCAAGGTGTTCTGAAGTCTCAGGATCTACAAGCATGATCTCAGTGAACACTGAAGGGCGATGAGTGACCTGAAGGTGCAGTCCTGCAAGGAGCACATGCCCATATTGCCACGATCTCTCTTCTGGGGTTTAGCTGGTTCACTTTGCACCGGCATTAAGTTGCAGACATTTCCAGCTGTTTCCCAGGGTTATTCTCCATTAATGAGTTATTTTTATGTAGAAAAGTTACTTGGAAACATTTTTTCCAGTAAAACAGCTCCCTCTAACCACAAACATGTAACACAATGGCTTACAAGAGCTGAGCCAGTGTGTTTATTCCTTTTCTTTCACTTGCTTCCAGTGATCTCCTGCCTCGGTCCAGATTCTTGTTTGCATATGGAAATGGTCTCAAGGAATCTGAGTTGCTTAGAAGACTGCTGTGACTACAGCTACAGGCCACCTTTTGATTTTTCAGATCCAGTATCAGCCAGCTTTTCGCCCCTTGGAATGCTGCAGAAAGAGATATCTTGCTCATCAGATCCTGCCAAGTGCTAGTAGGAGAAGTGACTGCCAAAAAGGGCAGGGGACCTTTTGCATCCCTACAAGCCACTAAGTCAGTTTTGACTGATGGGGAGAGGAGGGGCATGCAAATAGAAACAAAACACCATTGACCCTAATTCACCTGGCTGCATCACAGTGTATGGAGCACCTGCAAAGCTGCCTGCTAAGTTCTGGCTGTGTATTCTCCCTTTTTGTGCAGCTGACTAAGGGTTGGGCAGTGCTCAGCAGGAGATCTTTGCTGGAAACTGCCCTTACGCCGTGGGTAGTCACTGAACAGCACAAAATGAACAGTTGACTGGCCATGGGTGTTCTGGCCTCTGTATCACATGCACATGATGGAACTGGAGGGTCCCAAAATGTAGGGGATGCTCTGCCTTTAAATGTTGAGCAACCACTGACAAGTCATCACACACTGGCCTGTCTTGTTTCTTCCTGCTGCTGAAATAGGAGTGATTATTACAGTCCAGGCTCTGCATCCACACAGAGCCTGGGAAGCTGGATGTTGAATGTCTTTGCAGCCCGACTCCTATTTTAAGTTACTTCCTTTTTATAGCATTATTTCCAGGTGGGGGGATGTATTTTTGTGCATTGAGTCTCCTGTTTTCTTCTTTGATAGGAGTTTTAAATAGCACGCAAGAATTGTCTTTTAACTATTTAGAAGTTATTTTTTACATAACTTGCAGAATTTGTGACCTTGGTGCACCTGGTGGGGCCATAGGCTGAGCTGGGTAGGGACACTTGGTCACAGCCCCATGGTGGCCCCCCAGTCCCTCGGTGTCACCTTGTTCTCATGCCACATCCCCATGGTTTCCCAAGCTGGAGGGAGTTGCCTTCAAGGGTGGTCTCATGGGTGCAATCAAGCAAACCTGAGCAGCAGGTTTGCCCCTGCGCCCCTGCACCTACCCATGAGGATAATAGTGATCTTTACCCTATCTCTTGTTTTCAAAACATTGAAAAGGACTGGGAGTTTACAAGAGCTGTGCTAAGGCAAAAGAGAATCTGTATGACTGGATTAAATTCTCTCTTTCCTCTCCCTTGAAAAGGAAAACCTGCAATGTATTATTTCAGCCTAGATTTCAGTACTGTCAGGTCTTTACAAAGAAGTAAAGCTGCAGTGGAAAATAGGCTGGACTCTGATTTTGGCCTGATGAAGATCATATCATCTCCCTCAGGCTGTTAAGAGGATGGTGTAATTTGACTTGGATATATGCTGTATCTCGCTGTTGCCTCCATCACTCCATCCATCTCTAAATCATCACCAACTTTTCTGTCTTGGAATGATTTTTATCATCACTGTCAGCCAAAGCTCATCCCTTCTTTTGCCATTTCCACCCAGAGGCCTTCCACAAACAGGCAAGTAATGTCTTTTTTCTTTCTCTCTGTTTTTACTCTTACCCAAATCTGCCTTTTCTTTTTTCCATTTCACTGCAGATGCACGGATAAGCAACAGAATTGTTTTAGAAGGTCTTTGCTCTGCTCTAGTTATCAGCTACTTTGGACAATGTCCTTATTATTTAGTCTTTTTTTCAAGATATATGCCACACTGCATCCCGGTCCAGTGGTTGATTTAATTGTTGAGGGATCTTACCAAATTTTTTTTACTTTTTTTTTTGGACAAACCTTTCCTTTTCCAGCTTTCAACAAAGACGCCATAGGTATTTCATAGAGTCATGGAACCATCTAATGTTTTGGGTTGGAAGTGACCTTAGAGATTATCTAATTCCAACCTCTGCCATGGGCAGAGACTTCTGTGTAGCTCTATGTTTTCAGCTATGTCTGGTTACCCATTTGAGTGGCTATACTTCAACCCAAAAGTTATTGCTCTTACACAAACTTCATTTGTGAAGTCAGCATGGAAAGCAGCCCTGAACTTGGTCTTTGCTGAGGAACAGAATCTCATGGTTGCCTTTTCTTTTTTTGCCAAAGACCACAAGATCTGTGCCTGCAGTGTGTTTCCCCCCTCCCCCTCTCTTTTCAGCTCCTCAGTGAGACATTCGTGAGCCGACAACTCCTGGTAAGAGTAGCTCAGCTGAACCTTTTAATGAGAAAAGTCGTTTCCCCCGACAGGTACTAATGAAGCAGATTAAGCATGATCAGTTGCTAGAAAAGCACTGGAGAGATAGTGGTGGTTCCTTGCACAGGTGGCACACCAGAAGACCTCATCTGCCAAGTAAAATAGGGGTTACATACTGCTGCAGACCTACAGAGCTGGAGTCTGGCTCTTCGTGGGTCATTACAGAGCTCAAGTTGTATGTCATTTAGTTGGGATATGTCTTAAACAATTTTGTGGAGCAGAGAAGTTGATTGTATGCTTTTCATTTGGTATGGGGGTTACGTATTTATTGTGCACTCGTGAATTGTGGCAAGCAGGGACACTGGGTATCTCTGCATTAGTTGTTGCTGCATGTCTTTGAACTGCAGGTTCATAAATGGGTGCAGAAGAAGTCCTAGTATGTGTGGGTGTCTAGGAGTGATAAAGCAGCTCTTCTATTCTTGAATGGACCCTCTTCTCAGCATCTTTTTGCTGTGTGCTGAGGAAATACTCTACGCTATCCTCTAACGTGCTTGTCATTACCACCACTTGGGATGGGCGAAGAGAAATTATCTGCAAGCCAAGAGACGTGTGTTTGAAGCCCCTTCATTGTGCATCTTCTGAACCACCAGCTGACCCTACATGCCCTGGCAAGTTGGTCTTCCATGAGACCCAAGTGACAATCGTGATCAGCTGAGACGGACGGAGAAAGGGCAATTCTGGCTTTGAAGTAGGACCTAAGTAGGACAAGGACACAGAAGTATTCCTCCTGGAGAGCTGAGCCAAACTCACCATGTACCTGTAAGGTGGGCAGCCACCCTCTTCCCTCTCTTCCTCTCTAGACTGTGAAGAAGACGGTGATGGCAGTTTTCGGAGTTTCCATTCCCCAACTTTTGGCCACCCATGGCAAGCCAGACTTGCTTGTGAGCAAGGCCATGAGGAAGACTCCTGTCTCCTGCCTTTTTTGAGAGATGGAGGTGGGAGCTTTCAGTGCCTGCATTGTATCTGTAGGGCTTCTCCCTCCCGTTGGATGCATAATGGCCCCAGTCCCTGGGGTTTTGCAAGGAAGGGAAATTGTTCCTTGCAATTGCTGCCTTGCCCAGGTGAAGGGTGTGGACAGCCCATCACTGGGCACGGGCTGCAGAGAAGATGCTTTTTCCCTCCGGCCAGCTCTACGTGGCTCCACAGGCTGGGATACCATGCCCAGGATTCTGTGAGTGCTTTGATAAGACCCCAGGCTGTGGGGTGATGGTGCGAAGGTCTCCTGGCAGGATCCATGTGGACATTGCTGGCTTTGATTTAATGTCAGTGAGGATGGGTCAGGTCCTGGGTGCCCTTGTGATCTATGGTGTTGGTGTTGGTTGTGTCTTGCAGCAGACACATTTAATGTGATTTTGTTCAGACTCTGCCCTCAGGGTCTCAGTCGTCTCAGTGCTGTGTGTAGAAACTCTCTTCTTTCCTTTTCAGCTATGAAAACAGCTGCAGGAATCAAATACTACCAACCAAATTTCTCTGTTCAAAATATCTTTAATCCAGGGCACTATATAAAAAAAATTATATTCTTTTTTTAGACTATTTCTCTTGGGAAAGGAAAGATGAAGGTTTTATTGTGGGTTTTCCATTTTTATGTAAGAGGAATTAAAATAATATTATAGAAACTTTCTATAAAGAATAGGAAAAAAGATTGAGACTGGAAAATACCAATTGCTGAACCAGAACAGGGAATATGGGAGGAAAAATTGCAAATATAGTAGTCTGACTGTTTCTTTGAAGTCTGACACATATCTATGACAAAGAATGATCGCAGGAAAATATTTCAGTTGTATAAAAGTAACCATGCAAGAAAAGAAACGCAGCAGACAAGACTTATTGCTTGGAATATGGAAGAAACTGCCAAAGTCATAAAGCCAAGAAAAGTATGTGAATTCTGCAGGGGCTGAAAATTCATTTATGATAGCATTAGTAAGCTCTAGGTAGGGTCATGTTTCCTGAGTGTGCCTGTGCAGGTCCTGTAGGTGATGTGGTTCTTCCTTCGAGCTGGGCAGAGAGGAGTTTTCTTGTCCTGCAAAACTTTGATATTTCAGAACATGTTACTTTTCTAGGGAAAAAAGCTGTAGCCTTCCCACATGCTTTGTTGAGAATAAAAATAGAAGAGAAACGGAGATAGAGAGAAAAGAGAGAAATGCTCTCAGATATCATGTCTTCCCCGCTAACCCTCTCTAAGGACTGCCAATAGTGCCACAAGAACACCTCGTACTTGCAGGGTCTCAAGCCCGCCCCTCCCCTGCCCTTCTTCCACCATTCGTGGGAATACCTCACAGTGCTGCTTGATTCTTCAACAGCAAGTCTCTCATTGAGGTGGAGCTTAAAGGGAGACCCTTCTGTCCCTGGTTAGTGCCCAAAACCTCAGTTCCCTTCCTCTGACTTGATGTTTCGCTCCTGCAAATAAGACGGTTTTGCTGCCAAAATTGATTTGAAACTGCTACTTGGATGAAAAAATGTTAAGGTTTCAATCATTTGTCTTTTCTCTTAAAAAATATTTCAAAAATACCTTTTAAAATAATTATATGGGCCTGTTTCAATTTTTTTTCTCTTTTCTAATGTTTCCCTCTGTACCTTTTCTTGAGTGGCCCAAATAAAAAGAGAAGATTCCAAATGTGTGTTGTCCACTTTGAGCAAGAGTAGTTTTTTAGTTGAAGGAGTTGAGGACAGGTCATAAATGAATTCTTGCCAGGTAGATGTGATTTATACATTTTATACCTCTTGAGCCAAGCTTGCTTTTGTGCTGTGTAGCAGCACACAACAAAACAACCACCTTCCTTCCTCTTTTTTTGAGTGCTAAATCTCACTTTCTGGTGACCAAGACCAGAAACCAGTCTAAGTCCCTGGGAAGACCTGTGGGAAGTACTTTTTTGGATCAAGAGGCACCAGTCTGGTGTTGCATTGGTTCTGCTGACATCTTGTCATCCTCTGGTTCCTTCCAAGCTTTTACTATGACCTTGCTGCTGTGTCCTTATTTCTCAGAGCTGTGGGCTTTTTACAGTGGATCTTCTGTGCAGGTGGATGAGTGTGTGATCACAGGCTGGCCACCAGAGCCGCACTCAGGGAATACCTCTGTATGACTTTTTGCCTATAATCCCAAGGATGTTTCTTCTCATGTCACTGTCTTCTCATCTCCTTGAGTTCTCTTTTTCTCTGAGTATGGTTTTGGGGGATTTTTTTTGCTATGGGAAATACTGGAGGTGGTAAAGATCCACAATTTTGTTACCAGCCACTACAGGCTAGTGTGCAGCTCGGTTTTAAAGAGGCACCGCTTTCCATAGCCTTGCAAACTTCTTATCCCACTTTATATCCTGTTACATGATCCTGCTTCAATATTTTTCCCCCATCTTCTTTCTTCTCTGAGGACTTTCTGAAATGACTAATCAGAGACAACTGCAGAAGAAGGGAAGGATCATCTGCCTGAAATGCAGCCCAGGTGGTGGTGCTGGGGTGTGCACAAGAGTAATGGGATCAGTAGGAAACTGCTGTAATTGTATGCCAAGGTTTGAAGCGTGTCTTACAAGTGATTCCTGCTGGTCAGGAGGAGGGAGGACCACAGGAGGAATGATTAGTTAGGGGGGACAGGGTGTTTGAGGGCAGGCTTTGAAGACTGGATCTTAATGGATGGTTTAAGTGGTTTTAATGGATGTTGAGGATTTGCTTCAGAGGAGAAGGATTACAAGTGACATTAACTCCGAGTCCAACCGTGTGCTTGGTATGGCTCATTTTGGGGATTCATTGAGGAGTTTTATTTAAGTATGTAAATACAGGGAAGTGTCAAGAAGGGAGACATTTGCCATAGGTCCATCATATAAATATTTTCACTGAGAGGATGAGCTTCACTAGCTGCTGTGTAAATGATGACATTCACTGCTGCAAGAACACTCTGATAACTGATTTTGGCACTGGGCTCAGGCTGTGAACACTGTTTTCTCTGCTTTACACTGACTTGGTAGCAAAGACCCGAGAAATAGGCTCAGGACCTGGGAATGCTGGACAGGGTGCCAAAGCAGTGTGGGCTGTGTGAGCTCATGAAAACCAAGGGGAGTTTTCACTGGTGATTCTTGGTCCATGTGCTGCTTGTTCCTGGTGGCTGCATGT
Organism: Tichodroma muraria; assembly: GCA_013390105.1. NCBI lineage: Eukaryota > Metazoa > Chordata > Aves > Passeriformes > Sittidae > Tichodroma > Tichodroma muraria. Next base: position 126,586 of record WAAG01023781.1, read on the forward strand.
GGCTTAAGCATCCTCTTCTGGCATGTTTTGGGGCATTTCACAGCTCCATGCCTAGTTTTGGTGCTGCCCTGGGTACAGGCTGGTGAAATGCATGGTCAGAGAGGTGCCTGTGCAGATGAAGTGGACACCTCTGTACCATCTCTGCCTATGGATACTCGGATGTGCATTGGCAGCTGGCTCACTGCACCAGGAGGTCCCAAAAGGCAGCACAGAGGATGACAGGGGAGCTTCTAGAGGGAGAGAGGACTCTGCCTTATGTGGAAGCCAGGTCATTCATGGTCATCTCAGGCGAAGCTGGCACAAGGGTGACACCTCGACCACCATCAGGCACACGTGTGAGCCGAGCTGCTCGGGCATCCAGCAGCAGCCTCGTGACCCTGCTGCAAGTGAGGCTGTGGCACCGGTCACACCAGTGGGGAGGACACCCCAGTGCCATCAGCCCATGGCCAAACCCAAGAGTCACTGCAGACACCCAGGGGAGCCAGGCAGTGAGGGCACAGCACGTAGGGGAAGTTGCAAACAAAACAACTGGGGCTGCTGGGAAGCAGTGGCTGCTGCTCTCATTCCTCTGCTGAATATGAAAGTTGAATTGTGGCCCTCGTGTGACAGATGACCGTGAAGACTACGGCTGTCACAACACTTGTGGTGCAGATAGGGGAGTAGTCACAAAGTAAAACTTCCTTGAATTTGCTTGTACTCTTTTTTTAGTAGCTATTTCATAAACAGATTTAAGTTAAGGCTTTAATTTTTATTTAGCTTAAAAATTGTAGTTTTCTTTTAAATGCTGTTTCATGTTATCATTTGAATAAATTAAGGGTTACTTTTGGAAACACCTGAACTTCTACAGTAAAGAGTCATAACCTCCAGGAAGACATCCTGACTTTTTCTGAATGGTGGCCAGACACATGGTGGCTTACCTGGTTTTGTCAGCAGATGGCCACAAGACAAGATGATTTGTGTGCACAGGAAATTTTAGCCTCCTCTGGGCATAAATCGCCTAACTACTGACCAAAAGTCAACGTGTCCTTTTGGTGATAAATGAATTGTCTTGAAGCTGGACTGACAGTCTGAATGCTGCCACAAGCCTCTTTCTGGCTTCCCCAGGAAGCTCCCTGGTAGGCTGAAAAAGTCAAATAATGTGAATTAACACTGTAGCTGCCATAGCTTTTCAAGCAGAGCTGAGAAAGACTGTTTATTCATCACATTTAATCCCTCAAAATGTGCTGGCCTCTGAAATAAAAGCAACAGTGTCCATGACATTTCATTATTCTTCCACTAATTTGTACCTTTACCTACTCCAAGAGAGACAAATTTAAGTCATGACTTGCATTTTTTTTTCTTTTCTACTTCTGCAAATATAACAGGAGTAATTAATTGCTCAGAGTGATGAAAATAATGTCACTAATCATCTGACATTGAATATTTTTTTCCTAAAGACTTGGCTAGTCTGTGCTTAAGAATATCCTATGGATCATTTCTGACTCAGTCCATGCGTGTTTTCCGTTGTGGTGCTGTAAACGCAAGCAGAACTCTGATGAGCAGATCAGCAGGAAAAAGCCAGACTGTCTGAAAGGAAGCCCAGTTGAGAAGTGCAAGCATTAAGCTTCAAAAAAGAGTGTCAGACACGTGCAGTGTGACTTGTTCCAAATGCATTTCATAACAATTTTATTACTCACCTAATTCAGGAGACATGCGAGTAACTCTTGCTAAGCTATAAAAACACCACCCTTTTTTTTCCCCTGTTACCTGCAAGAGAAAACCTGTGTATTAATGTGATAAATCAAAGGTACTTCCATCAGACTTCTAAGTATTAATCCTTTTTTCATGTATTTCTTTAGGAACTTATGTTGGTCTGATGCTCTGTAACAAATTACTGTTTTCTGTACAAGCAAGTAATGGGTATAAGCCTGAAAAGAGGACACAGTATAGAATATTAAGTGAGGGGATGTTTTCTCTTTGCCATATTTAATGCTGAACTTGGATGTCTGTGTGTAAGGTTCCTGCATAGCCTTAGAGAGAGGAACACGTTTGCTCAAGTGGAAAAAAGAAGCCATCATGGATGAACTTAGGTACGCAGCAAACCGTGTTTCTTCTCTTTCTGCTCTGTAAATGGAAGACCTTTGCTTTTGTCTCATGCAGGAAAATAGAGCAGGTTTTGCTGAGCTGGGTCATCCTTTGACAAGGTGTCTGGATCTGTTCATCCCGTTTCTATACCTCACAGTGCTGCTTAGAGGCTGCCCAAAATGTCCTGTATTGCTTCAGCGGATGATGTAGTATTTCTGGAATACCTAAAGCTGAACAGAACAGCCAGTCCCGTCCTGAGCACGTGCAGAGCAGCCATAGGGACAGCAATTACTTTGTTTTCCTGCTCCAGCAATCTCTGCCTGTAATGCTTTTACAAAGGACCAGCTGTGAAAATGAGATTCTTTGATAAATGATGCTATTTGTCTTTTTTTTTTCTCAGCAACTGGTTAACTGGGTGTCTTTTTTCCCTAAACTTTTCCACTGAAAAAGGCTTTGCCAGGGCACAGGAAGGTGTTCTTGGCTTGGTGTCAGAAATGTGAGCAAACTTCCCTGCAGATTTTTTCTTCTCACTGAGCTTCTTAGTATTTAGATGCATCGCTCTTTCATTCATCCTCTGCTTTGTGGCAAAGTCTGGAAATGCATTAAAGCAACTGAGTAATTTCTGGGAAATTATTAATTCTGGAATGAATGTGACAGATTTCATCATGTGTTTGGCTGAACTCTGCCTGAGTGACTAACTGCTCTGGGAGAATTTTCCAATTGTCCCTCGTGAAAGTCAACCTCTTTGAATTAATTCAGCATCCTCTATTTTGATTAAGTATGTGTCAGCTCATTGTTGGTTCGACAGAGATATGGAGCTGCTTGTTTTCCTTTTATTATTATACAAACAAACTAATTATGAGTCACACACAATACGTGCCCGAAGGGCATGATAAGGGACGTGAATGATAAAGCATTAACTGCTCCATGTGCAGGTTTCTCTTGGGAGTTAAACAAGCAGGGACCAAGTAAAAGAAAGATAATACTTTCTTCCTCTAACATCTTAACAATTCCTCCTTTCCGAGGAAAACTGTGGTCTTTCAAACCTTATGTTATACTGAAATAAAGGAGGTGAAAGAGAAAGATGAGTCTTCTGTGCAGTAGGCATCACAAGCCCAGTCTGTTATCTCATCCTGACTCTGATGTCTTACAGATTCCCTGTTTTCAATTTATTTGCAGTGCGGTTCCTTCCTGTTCTCAGTACTAAGATTTATTTGACAGCATTTGGAACAAATGTGTATTCATGCTATCCTACCACCCTGAAACATGCTGCCATGGCTCTTTCTAATGGGACAGAAGTTGAGCCTTTCCTGCTGTACCCTTGTAAAAGAGAAAGCATCAAGACACACAACGTGTAGAATATCTTGGGAGCACAAAAGCATATGTTTTCTGTTCTGGAGAAAGTGTTACTTGGTGCTAATTTCTCTGCTTTTTCTTGCATCTGTTGGACAAACACTTTGTCCATGGCAATCTGTGTAAGATAACAAACTCACTGCAGGGTGTCAGAGTATATGGAAGAAAAATAACACAGGAACTTGCAGAAAGAGCAACCAGGTGCAGATGGAGCTGAAGCAGAAATATTGGTGACAGATGTTCTTCCTGGCCTGCTGGAGGAGTGTGCACCAGACAGCATCTTCATCATGCTGTGTGACATCTCCTGCCTCGGAGAAGTGAGATGTTACATGATGACTTTTACAACTGCCTAGCACTGCCAGAGGAGGTGAAGTGCTGCAGCACCTCTGCCTGTAAACACCTTCTCCCGAGCCACTCAGTGGCAGAGGGACCATAGAGAGAGGGAAGGTCCTTTGGAGAAAACATGCTCCAGTAGATTATGCTGTTGACTTGAGAAGCTTGGCAACACTCTCCTTACAGACACTTTCTCCGCTGGGCAGGAGGCGGTAAATAATGGAGGAACCCATGGTTATTTGAGCAGAATTGAAGATGAGACAGATGCCCACACCTGCAGAAAAAGTGCTCCTCTATTTCACATGAGGTTGTGCAAGGCAGGCTTTACCTTCCTAGAGAGCCAGGACTTTGTGCATTTGTCTACACCTTCATTAGTAAACAGTAATTGGTAAAACAGGTAACATGCACTTTCCTAAACTCACAAACCTTTCTTCCTCACTTCCAAATCTCTCTGGAGGAGAAGGCAAGAGAAGGAAAGCCCTAGGCTGTAAGAAACTTCTGCTGCCCTAACTACTCTGGATTTTCCATTCCCTGTAAAGTTATTGAAAGATATGTGCAGAATCCTTTGGTGGGTGCTGAAGACAAAACAAAGATTTATTTTATGTTTTGGTATATATAAAAAAGAGTCTGACCTTACAGATTGAAAGTCAGCATTTTGAGCTTTTGTATCATGCCACCCTCTGTTCTTCTGTGAATACCAATATTAGATGAAATCTTTTCAAAGAATGATTGTAAATTAATAGTTGCATTAGCAACCAAGAGGCAGAGCTTCATCCTGCATGGAGTTTCTCTTCTTGCTTCAAAATTCCTCTCTCACTGTTGGAAAATCTCCTTTCACTGATCACCCCTCAGTTATTTTGCAGGGAACTGACTGCAGAATGGGTGGACCCTATACAAAAAAGAGAAAAAAGTAAAAAATCAAGCTTAAATTTACGAAAGTTAGTAATGAAGAGAGCAACACGATTCAGGCTGCCTTTGCTTGGAGCAGGAGCTGAGAACCAAACAAGAAGCTGATGCTTCCACCTCTTCCTATTGCTATTTCAGAACAGGAAAGCTTTTATCAGTGTGCAGCCCTTTGCAGAGCAGCCTCCACCACAAAGACTGTGTTCGGAATTTTCATTTCTCATTGGGATTTTCCCTTTTTAATGAATTTTCAAATTTTAAAAATAATAAAAAGCAGGCTTCATGCATCTAAAAATACAGCATAAGGTGCTGAGGACCTTCTTAAACTTCTCAGCAGTGTTATTTAAAAATCCAACAGTAGTTTTTAAAAGGAAATATTTACAGGATTGTGAGAAATTGACAAAACATTTAAGAAATGTCAGAGAGGCAAATGAAACCACTTGTCACTGGTTTTGGACAATTTTGCAGAATTGCTTCTCTAGTCCAAGCAACCTCTGGTAAGGTAAAAAGCTCCTTGGTTGTTAAAGAATGAAAAACAATTTTCCTTGCTCAAAAACAAAAGCATCATGATAATCAAAATGTTGCCATTTCACCTCACTGTTAAAAAGGTCACAGTTTTGGCTGGAAGCCATGCTGCAAAGCAATCTGCTTTGTCACTTGAATAGGCTGGCTTGGATCATGAAAAATCCTAAGCTGGGACAGTAGAGAGAAAAAGGGAAAGAGCATTACTGCCTGAGGAAGGAAGAGAGATTTAATAACACTCGTTGCTCGTTTGTACAGCACTAAGCACCCTTCCATGATCCCCACAATAGTTTGGAAGGCATTTTGAAGAGGCTGATTGTCCTTTTTCGTATCGCCAGTTGTGACCAGCATGAACCGTGTGGCAATGGCACCACCCTCGCTTGCCAAGAGCAATGGAAGGGATGTGCAACACCACACTAAAATTTACACCAAGCTGGCAGGGACATTCATATTGGGCTGTTCTTTGGGGGCTGTCCGTGCAGTTAGGTTCATCTCACTATTTACTGAAAGAACCCCAAAAAACCTAAAACACAAAACAAACTCTTTGGCGGGGGAAGGGAGGTGCCAGGAGCATGGAGCAAGAAATGTGTGTGTGAATATCAGAGTGTGGAGCAGAAGGGAGTAGGCTCTGGTGTGCTTAGTGATATGTAGCTGCAGCTGAGGGAGGAGGAAAGTGTTATTTCTGAGTTGGAAACTGTAGGGCTTGCACTGCAGATGACTTTACCTGCCACTGGCAGTGGTGGCCAGGCTGGCAGTGGTGGTGACCTGCCAGGTCTGGGTGGTGACAGAGCCACATGGAGTTCAGCTCACCTCCACCCTTTTGGAAAAGAGAATGGAGAGACTGCACCTCCTCTGACTAGGAGAGGAGTGCCAGAGGAGGGAGAGTGACCCAGATCTCCTGCAGTGGGCAGGTGCCCAGGGGAGATGAGCAGGGTGCACTGTCATCCAGATCATTTCTTCATGAACTCTAAGCTGGGGAAAAACAACAACAACAAAAGACAGCAACTGGCCTGAGAGAAGTGCTGAGAAAAATTGGGACTGCAAGGAAGAAGGAAGATTTGCACTGTCATGGTTGTGCCAGGCTCTTGATGCTCCGGTTCAATCAGCACCGGTTTTTTCTTGAGCCACTGGCACTGTTGTCCTGAGTGAGGAAACCTGTGCTTGAAAGGGAGCTCCAAAACACCAGAGCTGAGGGGCTGATCGGGGAATGTACAAGGACTGGGAACAATGTGGCCCCCTCCAGCTGGGAGTCGTCAGGTGGGGGCAAGGGGAAAAGGGCAGAGCTGCACGTGAGGGGAAGAGAGGAAGAATAGACCAAGAGCTGGGGTTTGCAGGTGGGAGAAGGAATTCTGATAGTGGGATTCAAAGGTGTAAGTAGTTCTCATGTCAACTGTTTTTTAAGGGCATCGCATTTTCTTGAACACATTTGTTCACATCCCCTCTTTTCATAGGGATCTCCTTGCTCTTCTGTAGTCCAAGCAGATCTGGAAAGTCAGTGGGTTTTTTTCACCAGGTAAAGAGAGACCTTTCTTGGGTTTTACCTTTATGTCTGTCTTCAGGGAAAATGCAAGGGTTTTTTTTCTTTGCATTCCTCCTCTGAAATATACTAAGCTTCTCCTCCTGTTCTCTAAGCAGCTGTCCCTTGGGATAGGAAAAGGAAATTAAACAGCTAATGGTTATACTTTAATTAGGCTTTATTGGAGTTAATGCAGCTTATGCTCTGCATATGTGTTGCAGAGAGTTAGACACTTAAAAAATCCTGTCTTTGCTATTATGAGTTTATGAGAAAGGAAGCCCAAGGAAGATCAATACATCCTCTGTGTAGATTACAAATGGTTCATGACGTATGTCCACTGGAGCTGTTTTTAGTGAGGGTAGTCTAGTTATTATGGATTTGACATGAACTTGGCCTGATGCCCTGAGGGAATGCAATGTAGGCATAATTTGGTCTTCCTGTAATTGTCTATTTAACTTGGCAATCCAGAGTAATTTTTTCCTGTGAAATGAGACCGAGACGTCACTAAAGCGGCGCTCAGATTAATTAATGAGACATAATAATGCTCCTAATAAAAGCTCATGAGCTGAGTTCTCTCCCCTCCCCTTTCCTGTCCTTCCCTGCTGTCCTCCCCTGCTGAGAATGCAGCTTCCCAGGAATCCATGAGTCACACTTCGTAAAGGAGCTTCTTCTTTAGTTGACGCAAACAATACAGCGGAGAAAAATAATAAGTGCAGAACCATCTGTTTGATGAAGTCCTTGACATTTTATTTCATTTCCCCCTATTGCATATTAAAGGAAGTAAATAGAAAAACATTTGCTAATTATACCACTGTTTACTGATTGCTAGGGTGGCTTTTATCATATTTATCAGAAGTGCTAGCTTGTTGTGTAGTCCCAGCTTCAGCATTCTCCTTTCTGCTTTGGGCAAGAGGAGCACAACAGGACTCATGGTTGCTCAGCCAGGTTTTTGAGCCTTTCACCTCTGAGCAGTTCACAAAGGGGTGGAAATGTGCTGCTTCTCAGCAGGCTGGAAACCTGGGAAAGATAGTGAGATCTCCTGGGTTTGAGGTAATTTGCTGAGCTAATGAAAGAGTCTGAAACCAAAACTCTGCCTCTGAGGTTGGATATTGGGAGGGAATGGTTGCCATTTCCTTTTGTGGGCCCAGGATTTTGTGCTCAGTGCCTTGGCTTTGTGTTAGTGTTCAGTAAAGCTTGCAAGGGAGGCCAAATGGCAGCCCTTCACTGTGATTTTGGTAGGATGAGTAGCAGCTGCCATCTGATATTACGAAGGAAATCACCTGAACATGTCAGTCCCCCTAATACCTTCGCAATATGTTGGATCATGCTCATGTTGCCAAATCTGGGTCCCTTTGTAAGGTATAGTTTTATGGCTTAAGAGTGATCCATGGACAGTGCAAGGTTTGAACAGTAAAATGTGGAGTCTCATCCCTCCCTCAGACTGGGATTTGGATTTGGCTAATGGTCAAAGCAAGACAACGTTGTTTGAAAACAAACTGGTGGCCAAATGCCAGTTACACTAGGCAGCTATTTCCTCTACAAAATCTAAGCTATTAGCATGCATTAAAATTGACAACAATGATTAAAATGTCTGTGAACTGAAGCACTTTTTCTCCCACCATGCCATGTATGGCCAGCACGAGAGCTACTTGGCCTAGCCCTTTGCTAGGAAGGGAAACCTTGCAGCGCCAAGGAGGACATGGTGACCTTATCTAGGGATGAGGACATCAGGAAATTCAAAACTACCACTTTGTCTTTGGATGAGAATTCAGAGATGATGATAGAATCTACTTCTAGATTTTTCCTTGGGTACAACAGACTTGATGAATTTTCCAGTCCACCATTTGGACAGATTTAAAGGATTTTATAACTTATACTTCCATGAAGATTCTATCAGTAGCACTGGTCATCCTGATGGGCTGGATGTTTTGACTCTCCTCTCTAACATCAGCTCATTCAGACAGGTTTATATTCCCAGTGCCATAAAACTCTCAGTTCAGAGCACAAACAGTGGAAGATATATTTCTCCATGGCTCTAACCCACGGTAACACATATGCTAACTTGGCTCTGAGGGGTGCATATTGCATGTTGGCGTGGCTTCTCAACTGTCTTTGTGAAAGGAATTATTTTAAAGCTAGAGGAAGATGGCTGTCTGATTGTGAAGGAGATATCACACCACTGCTTGAAGCAACCAGCACATGAAAATTGTTTGCTGTAGGAGGCCCCAAGTAAGAGTCATCTTCCAATCTTCAGGGTAACAAATCTGGGAAAGTTCAAACCTGGCACACTGGCTGAAATTCATTTGTTGTATTGATAATTGACTACACAAAATAATGTATCTTATATGGATAACTTCATAAAGCACTTATATCTTCAGACAAGTAGAATTGTGCAGTACTGTGAGGCCTCTGATTCCCTGCTCATCTTATTTGCAGAAATCTTGGTGTTTGTAGTAACAGCCTTAGCTGTTAGGTAAAAATGCTTGTGTGTTTCTTCATTTGTGGTATCACTCACTCAGTCTGGTGATCTTTGCACCCTTCTGTCTGCAAATCTGCCACAATAACCCCCTGCAGTGCTACAGGCTGGGGCCAGAGTGGCTGGAAAGCTGCCTAGTGGAAAAGGATGTGGGGGTGCTGTTTGACAGTAGCTGAACATGAGCCAGCGTGTGCCCAGGTGGTCAAGGAGGCCACTATGAGCAATAGTGTGTCCAGAAGGACCAGGGCAGCAAGGGTAGATGAGACAGATGATCCCTTCTTTTTATCATCCATCCCTTACTGTTCTAGTTATGACAGGGCAGTGTGTCCGTGGCTGACCATCAGCTTAGTCAGAGGCAAGATTTTGTAGAGAGAAGCACAAGGCTGAGGTGCAGCCCTGGGTCATGGGAGAGGCGAGGAGGACACGCTGACAGCTTCCCCACCAGTTGATTAGTGGTGCTGGCGTGCCTTCAGAGGAGGTCAGCTCCCATGCCCAGTGGAGGAGATGCACAGTGGCTCCCAGCAGAAGGAAGAGGAGGAAGGAAGGGGGATTTATTCAGCCACGGTAACTCCTCAGGCGCTCTGCGCACCAGCTGGATCCCACTCGCCGATGGAGAAGGGCTATAACATTCCTGCAAAAAATGCTTCGCTTGCATGGGCTTGACTTGGATGCATTGGTGTAATTCCTGGGTTTGACTTTCCTCTGTCTGGTAGCTAACATAAGCAAAGAGATTCTTTTGATCCTCCATGCAGCTTTGTGATACTATACATGCAGCTCCATGCTTTCTTTCACAGATGTCCGATTCAGCTGCCACATGGGATCTCCGGGAGAAACTGTATTGTGTGTTTTTAAAGGAAAATTACCCAATTATTTTGGTGGAGTTAATGTGGAGATGGTGACCTTTACATTCAAAGCTGTTATGCTGCAAATGTTCCAAATACATTATGTGCTCTGCTAACACTGCTGACAGGTTCTGCATGATTAATAGTGTTTATAAAGCGTGTACAAGAGCTTGGGAAGCCTAGGATAGAAGACCTGGTATGGGATTTATTTTGCACTGAACATGATAAATATACAGTTGGCCTTGGAATATTTTTTTTCTTTCTAGAAATTACTTAATGATGGAAGAGAAAATCACTAATTCATTACATGAACTGCTTAATTTTTCTTGTAAGAAAAATAAAAGCAAAACACTGGTAATGGCTGGTCCAATATGTACATTTAGATTGATCACTTTTAAAGGAAGACTGATGTTTTTAATACATGTTTTTTGCTTCAAGACTGGCCTGGTTCCTGCTTCTCTGGAAGGAACACTTCTGTCAACTGCACCATGTTGTGGTGTTGCCAGGGGCCACACACAGCTTGGAGGAAATTTCAGGGTGAGCCTGACATGTAGGTAATAGAGGCAGGTGTTTTAATAGAAGGAAAAGGTATAAGGTTTCCCATTTGTGCTACTGTGGGGATGGTATTCAACAAATAGACAAACAAGTTACTCTGCCTCGAGAGATATCTAGGAAAGACTCACTCTCAGCTTGATTTTCTAACAAAACATCATGGCTTGTTCTTAAGTTGTTTTCTATTCTCTCAGCATATCCAGGTACAGGATTCTCCTTTTCCCCACCTGGGTCTGCGGCAGGGCTCCTTGCCCTCCCTTGCATGTCACACTGTTCTCCACAAAGCCATGGACCTGCATCATGGTTCCAGTTTAAAAAGGCTGTGTAACTCAGAAGGCTGCTGAGGAGCCTTCTCTCATTTCCTGCAGTATAAGCTGAACAAAGCAGCCTTTCCGTAGGCAAACCTATAGGGCAGTACAGAGGGAGAGGGGGGCTCTGAGTTCCCATGCAGGCACCCACTGAGCTCCACATGGAGGGCTTCTGCATGGGTAGATGGACTGACTCACTAGCTGGACTCTAAATTGTGATAATGTAATGTTTACATCTGCAAATTTTCAGGCCAGGAAGCCAGATAATTTCTACATCACTTTGTGGCTAATACTGCACCAGCACAGATACACTTCATTGAATCTGATGATTTCTTACTTACAGGCTAAGAAAGTGCCTAACACTAAAGATGTTTTATGCCATTCTGGCAAGGGAAAGGTTGGTCAGGAAAAAGTACAAAATTCAGAGGACTCTGGATGTCTCACTTAGGGATACGGTTTAGGAGTGATTCTGGTGGTGCCGGGTTGACGGTTGGACTAGAAGATCTGGAGAGCCTCTTCCAAACTCAGGGACTCTTGAATTGCCCCGTCCCCAGGGCAGGCCCTTGAACTTGTTGAACCTCACTGCGTTCCTGCAGTCCCACTTCTCAAGCTTGTCCAGGTCCCTCTGAATGATCCTTTCCTCCGTTTGTGTCACCTGTCCTGCTCAGTTTCCTGTCAGCTGTAAAGGTGCTGGGGGTACATTTGATCCCACTCTGTGTCCTTGAGAAAGACGTTGAAGAGCTCCAGTCCCCTGGGAGAGTCCTGTGGGACACCCTTCACCTCCACCCAGACATGGAGCCACTGGCCAGAGCCCTCTGTCTGCATCCATCTGGACAACGCCTCACGTGCCAAATTGCCCGGCCTTTGAAGCCAGGGCTCTCCAATCCGGAGATTTTGTGTGAGACTGTGTTGAGAGCCTCACGGGAGCCTGAGCATGGCAGGGCCTACAAGTGCTGGAATGACCTCCCATGCTCATTGAAGTCACTGCTTTAAAAACCCAGTGTCGTGTACCCAAAACCCCAACATCATTTGCATTTCCACAGGGCAGAGAGGGGGACCTAGTGCTTGTGAATCCCTTTTCATACCTTTGGTAGAGGCCTGCAGCAAAGCAGAAATAAGAGCTCTGTTTTGTGTCTTTGGTGAAAGTCATATTTCATAGGGAAAAGAAGAATTGTAGGTAAGAATAAAGGAGCAGAGATAAAAAAATGGGAAGAATCAGAGGAAAAAATATTTGGAAAAGAATAGGAGTTGGAGATCTGGCAGTTATCTATGGTCTCACAAGATAAGACCCTGATAATATCTGTAAGGTCTCTAATACCGTATGATATGACTTTGTGCTTTTAACTTGATTTTCTAGCTTTAGAACAGGTACTGCCAACCCAAGAATGCACCCAAACCCTCCTCTGCATGTGTTTAGCCTTAATTCTTTCTACTTCACTATCAAGGGAGCCAAAAAGGGAGCTGTTAGGAAAAAGTGCAAATTTTCTTCACGCTCACTGTAGTTGCTTAGAGCTGTTGGAGTAGCATGAAGAGACTTTCATGTAAATAAGTAAGGTATGAGCATTAATCTTGTTCCTTTCATTTTACCACACACATTAAAAATAATAATAATCCACAAATGTTTTCTGCTTCAGATTTTCACTAAGCCAGAACTTGCCAGAAGTACTGAATACTTTGACTGTTTGCTCTGCATTAGCTGCCATACTGATTTTAGAAGGCTCAGGGGAAAAACAAAAGCATCTATAAAGGCATTCTAATTTTTAACATAAGCTTGGGCTTTGATTGTAAAATGTATCTCATTTGGTCATCTTGTTTTTTAAACTTCATACCATTCCCTAAATTCATCACTTGCTGCAGCTGCTCAGCACTTAGCACCTGTACATTTGCCCCTGAGAGACTCCAGACTGAACCAGAAGATTTTATTGGTGTTGAGGCTAATGGCTAAACTTTCAAGATTTGTTTTTCAAATAAATGCGCTTTTTTCCACATTATACTTTCAACAAGCTGAAATGGTTAAGAGATTGCTTATGAGAAACCCACCATAAGGCCCTTTAACATAGGGATCTAAAGAGAACCAGATTGAATTCCCTTTACAGAGTGAGAGTTTTTAAAGAACAAACATTTAATGAGTATCTCATTTCTGCATTAAATACTGTGGGTCTTTTAAGCGCAGGTTTTGACTGATCTTAATGAAGAAAGCGAGGGAGGGGTTCCTCTTTATTTAGTGCTGTACTGAAAAAAAGATGGAAATTGAATTTGCCTCTGTGGTTCTTTTTTTTTTTTTTTTAGGGCATTTGGAATTCATGTTTTTCCTGTCTGTATGCACAGTTTTTATAAACCTTCTTTTCCTTAGAGTCTAGGAGTGTTTAGATCCTACTCTGTCATGTACATAGATATTCTGCTAATGCTTGAGCGTATGGTTATTGATGTTAATAAAGCAAAAGCCAGTAGGAACAGAGTGCCAGTCTGAAGCACTGTCTGTTTCAAATGTTAAGAGCAGTTTGAGCATAAATATGGAGCAGAAGCTCTGTGGAGCTGACGTGGGTGAAGAGCTGGATCCCAAATGTCCGTATGGAATGAAACACGGCTGGATGCCTGGGCTCCAAGGCTGCTTTCATCCCTCTTGACTCTCTGCCTTGGCAGCTCACTGAAGAAGAAGGGGAGAAATATGGGGAGAAATATGTGTTTGTCTCTAAACACAAGTAAGGGTGGCCTAAATGTCACAGCCAAATGACTGAAGTCTGGTAATGTGGGACTTGCTACTCTTTCAGTCTTCCTAGTGTTCAGCACCTGCCAACATCAAGGCAATTTGATGTTTCTTTGGGGTGGGTCTCTAAACTAGAACTATAGATCCCAAACATTTTACAGATGGACTTCTGCCAGGACAAGTTTACAGGGTAGATATTTTCCAGCTAACCAAAATCCTGCTCACAGGAAAAATCACACATCAGGAACAAGCAAAATCAGAGCCAATAACTATTCAGGCTCTTGGGTAATATGCAGGTATGGCTTTAGAATCCATCCAGTTTTAAACAGCTTCACTTCATCCATAATGTAAGTAGTGGTAATAATTTTTCACCGGTTATGTGACATTTGTATTTGATTTGCCCAGATCTGATCAAACCTGTCATTACCTGCTCAAATGGTAACAGCATTCAGTGAGTTTCCTGGTTTTGTTTGACTAAAATCTGATACAAGATAAAGACTATATGCCTAAAGCTATATATATTACCTTTCAAATGTTACTACATGCAGCTGCAATAAATAGAAATTTCTCCACAATACATTTTTTTTTTTATCTATGATGTTTTATTATTTACAGCCTTTTCCCCCTCTGGTTTCAATATTCTTCACCTATATATATATATATATATCTTTTTCTGCAAAGAACGGTACTTATGAAATATTGGCATATTTATTATTTATGTTATTAGGTCCTTCTTGCATTTGAGCCAGAACAATAAACAGCATGAACATCTTTGGCTATTATTTAGAGATTGTTGGATGACTTCATCATGTAGTATGAATTCATCATGAATCACTTCAACTGAAGGGAGCATGAGGGAAGAGGAAACCATTATTAGGCAATATATTATCAAATGAACTGTAACGATTTCCAAGATCTCTTCAGAGAGTATTCTGCCTGAACAGTACTTTCCTCTCAAAGAATTATGATAACTATTTAATTTATTTTTTCTTTTTTGTGCTCACACTGTAAACCATAAGCCATCGTTGGAATATTTTATTGAAAGTACTATTAGTCTTTATTCCTGGTATAGCTGAAAATCTGCTCTCTAAGCTTTCCTTCCAGGTGGAACGCATCTCTCCCTGTCCTGATGTGACTGTGAGATGACCTATTCCAAATTCACCCCATTTCAGACTTCTGGACACATTTTTCAGTATAGCTATATTTGAATTTCCTTCTCACCTCCCAGAATGCCTACCATCCTCTGAGGGAAATACTTTAGCTGTCTTCCTCACAGAAAACCATACATGTTTTGGCTTCCTCCAGACACAGAAAGTGCTTAGCATACTTGTGGAAAATAAGTGCATGTTAGGGATGTGTGTGCAAGATTAGATAACAAGATTCACTGCCTCCCAGAGGAATTAATTGAAGAATGCTCCATAACAAGTGCATTAGTCATCATTAGTCCCACCTCAATCCCAGCAGCAAGTATTGCTTCTTTTCTTAAGCCTTTGTGTTTACCCAATTGATGTGAACATGGAAAGGCCTTTGAATTATGTGTGGGATGGTTAATTTACTGTTGTTGTGTATCCTGTATTCAGGATCCTGTAAGAGATTTTTCTCAACTGCTATCCACAAGAGAGCTCATATGGAAATATTTTTAACTCTTCCTTACTGGTGGACTCTTCACTCGTGACAGCTGCAGGGAGATTTCTCTACAAGCAAGGAAAAGCACTTTTTCTAGTGTAAGGAAAAAGCAGATTGTGTAGTGGCTCAGAGAGAGGCAGTTTTTATGGGATATAGGGATTTACTTGGAAGATGCCTTGGATTCTTACTCAAGTGATTGCCTCTTCGAGCATACTGAGAAACAAAAATCCCCAGTCATTAGATCAGCTTACCTTTTGCAAAGATTTTGCAAGGCTGTTTGTTTGGTGTGTTGTTTTGTTGTTTTTTTGGGTCAGTACAGATGAGGTCTGATGCCAGTGAAGTCAGCTGAATGTACCTCAGTGCGAAACTGGTGCAAATGGGAGTTCAACAGTGTTTTACTCCTGAGGCATCCTTGCTCCCTATGGAGTTAGCCAATACTTTTAGAAAGAAATCTGTTCTCACTGTGAATGGGGAAAGAAGGCAGAAGACAGCTGCCAAAAGCTGTGAAATCTTATCCCACACTTCCCACTACCCTGCTTCTAAAAGATCTCTTAAATACTCTGTTTTAGAAAAAACAGCAAACATTCACTTTTTTTTTGTCTTTCTTTCTGTCTGTAGCAACAAACTTTTCCAGGGCAAGCCCTGAATCCTCTTTGACCTCTCCAATCTTCAGATTCCATATTTCAGTAGCGTTTTGTATTTTGGGTCTGAGTGTTTTTATTTTCCCTCCTGGAATCCACTTTTTAATGATGACCTAATGTTTGTTTTTTGGGGTTTTTTTTTCATCTTTAGTTGATAGAAATGAGAGTTTAAATCTTTATTTAGGGTTTTTGGCTGTTTTCTCTCCCCTCCCCTCTTTATTTTTTGGAGACAGTTGTGTCTGCAAATGGGTTCTTTGCATGTCCCTCTCTCTCTCTCAGTTGGTACTGACTTTTAAAATTATATGTTAAGTACTAAAGCACTCAAGGACCTTATAGAAGGTAGTAATTCAAGTTAGGGCTCCTTCGGACCAGGACACTAACTTAAGCAAAGGATTCGTGTGCAGCACATGAATACTCTGTGAATGGAGCAAGAGATATTTCTCTTATGGGAAGATTTTGATTACATGTGAATTAATGTCATGGTGGGAACTCTGAGCCTGCACCTGCAGTGCTGGCAGGTTGTCAGGATCCACTTTGCTACAGCCTAACCTTAAATTATAGCTGTGCTATTGCCAGGCTACCACCTTAATTCATCCCCTTACCTCCTTGATGCTCCAAACGTTACCCTGCTGATGCTCTTCTGCTGGCAGCCTCTAGGAACCACCAGTAAATCTCCTTAGTCCTACTTGCCCTGTCACTTTTCTGTTTCAAAGTATTGCCCCACTGTCCCTTGACTTTCTGGGTGTCCTTTGGCAAAGATTTTTTCCTTGCTCGATTCTCCTCATGGCTTTTGCTGCCTTGGAGTGGGAGCTTGCAGAGCTCTACTTGGACCTTCCCAAATCAAAACCAGGGCCAATTTGGACCAACCCAGGCATTAAAACAGCTACTCTGGATTTTGGGGCGCTACTTTGACCACAGGCAATTAACTGAAGGAGATATTTATCTTTCAGAAGTCTTGGCATTTCATTCTTCTTTGTTAATAAGTTAGGATTGTGCCTTAAAAACATTGAAGCACTCCACAAGTCAAAAAATCGTAAGCTGTGTTTTGCAGGGATTTTAGTTTAATCAAAGTTGCTGATGGAATGAATGTTGTTTGCTTGCTACATGTGGTTTTTGGGATAGGACTTTTCAGTGGTTTTACCACTGTAGGGCAGGCTGTATCATCTTCTCTTGGTGTCAGACTTCATCAGGATGACGTGTCATCCTTCTCCATTTGGCTTTCATGCTAAATTCATTATTGGGCTATTCACAGTAAGAAAAGCTGAGGGTCTATCATAATCTCTGTAAAATGAGTGCTGCCTCTATTTTGCAGTCTTTGGCAATCTGAAAAGGGGTGGTTGATTATTGCCTTTTTTTTTTTTTTTAGTGTTTCATATTCAGGTGATGAGCCTAAAGCTGAGGAAGCTCAAATATTGCTATGGTACACAAACTCAAATATACCTCTTTCATGCAACAGGACTTTGTAGGCACAATACGATTTCACTGCTGTTTTCTGAAATAGATAGATTAATGTATTTTTAGGTTGCAGTAAACCCTTGTGATTACCTAGTCTGATCCATTTGATTACAAAGGTCAGAGATTTCAAGCACTGATTCTGGCCTTCAACCCAACAAATTGTTTTCAATCAGAAATTTCAAATTGGAAATTCATTTGCTCTTCAGTCAGAGACTCCGAAAAATGGAGAATTTCCCATTGTAACGTGTTCCAAAGAATTTATTCAGGTCATTAAAAGCTTACAGTTTACCTCCCACCAAAAGGTTTGCCAACTCCCAAATTCCAACCAGTGGATCTTCACTTTCAACTATTGAAGGAGGAGCTTGTATTAGCTCTCTTTCCTTCACAGAGGTCTTGGGGGCAAAGCAGACAGCAAAATTTCTCTTAGCTTCTTCTTTCCCATGTCCCACATATTGACTTTGTAGTTCTCATGGTAAAGGTGGGTTTAAATTGCGACCGCCTTGCAGATGGATATGGCCATGTCAGACTTCCAGCCGAGGGGTGTGGGCAGGGCACAGCCCATGATACCCTGTGTATGGGCCAGCAAAGCTGGGAAATACATGGCCCGGGCTGAGTTCCATGGTTTCATGGCTGCACCACTGGCCCAAGCGGGTGGTTGAAACTTTCTTGAAAAGTGGTTGAAAAATTTCTTGAAAAACCCAGTGGGTTTTCAAGAAATGCCTTTAATGAAAGTGGAGGTACGATCTCATTCATGTGACTCTTTCCACTTTATATTGTCAAGAGGCTTTGTAAAGCCCAAGCACCTCTCTTCTGCAGGTAGGCAGGACTGAAGCTGGACTACAACAATCCTCATCCTTCCCAGCTCAGATGTGTACTTCTGTGCCTCTGGAAAATCAGAGGGACCAGCACCACTGGGAAGGTGACCTCCTTTGCTAAATGAAGGAGCTGAAAGGGACGGTGTCCCTGCAGTATCCCATGGGGAGCGGGGAAAAAAGTATGGCCTTTGTGCCTAGGAGTTGACTTGTGGACTGGCTGCGCTTTGAAGCAGATGGTGTGAGGTACAGCACGGATCAGGAAAGAATCAGATCGGTGCGATGAGAAGGGAAGCAGGAAATCAGGTGGTTTGTGTATTCCAGAAAGTAGGTGCAGAGGGTGGAGCCAATGACAGGGTGGGAAGCTGGGAAGACAAGGGTTGTAGGTCTTGAGAAAAGAGAATGCTAATGGAGAAAAATAAAATGCAGAGGGAAAGAAGGGAAGGGAAAGCCTGCACAATTACTGAGACCACCATGATGTTCAGCAGATGGTGCTGCTGGTGAGTATCTTCCACATCTTAACAGAATGGGGGTTTTGTCCTCCCTGCTGTGTTTTCTTTTAATTGAAAGGCTACCTACCACCATGTCCTGCATAAACAATGTCATGTTACCAGGAAAATATCCTTTCATATGGCATTTACCTCTCCCATCTAAACTGCTATGTGTGTTTGATGGATAAGTTAGCTGGTCTCTCCCTAGAAGTAGTTCCATTTTGGGGATGGGCAAAGTGATTTTGGTGTAGGGCCTCACCATCCCTTTGCAGTGCTTTGGCAACTCTTGAGATAAAAGGCAGTGTGTATGAGTAAAATGAATATGAAAGCTTGCTTTCTGCATGGGCTATTGGCTGGCTACAGCATGTGCTGAGGCATGCTCACCATTTCTCTTGCTGTCTCACTTACTTTGACATAAAGCACAGATAGGCTCTGCTTTAAGGACTTACAGAGAGCTGTTAGGTGATCTGGCATTTTCAATTCCTCCTGAGTGCCAAGAACCCTGTTCCAAGTTGCTTAAGATAACCAGATGTTTAAGTGACCCAAACGCTTTTATAAGTGGTACTGTAGTTTGTTCAGAGCTGTGTGACATTTTGGGTGCCCTTTATTCTGCTTTGGCTCATTTCCCCAGAGATTTCCCATGAACTTCAAAAAAAGATCTACCCAACTGCTTTTTGAAAATTTAAGTTTTATTCCTTAACCTAATAAATGGAAGGCTGATTGACCGATGTGATTGATGGTAATTTATTTTCCAGTCATCACTTCCCAGCTTTTTTGTATGTGACTCAATGGCATGCTCTTCTTGATAAAATGTTTTGGGCAAAGATAAATAATAAGGGCAAAGGAGGGAGGGAGGGAAGGTGCTTGCAAAGTGCTAGAAGGTTTGGAGGAATTCCTCTGTGGGGAAAAACAACAAAGGAAGGTACCAGGAAACCAAGTATTAATTTCCCGCACCACCATTAGCCTGACACCTGTTAGCCCTGACCATTACCCAGAGCTGAGGGGGAAAAGGCTAATCTCTACCACATTTATATCAACAAACTTAAACAAAAAGGCTGCCTAATTATCCCATTGAACCTGTGTCAGCTTTAAGGCCGGCTCGGTTTCCCAGGCTGGCTGCCTGCCAGGACCAGCAAGCTGGGGTTCATAAGCTGCATGCTAATGACAACGTCCTTTCATTCCAGCAGCAGCATAATTGCCAAAAGCAGTTTACAGGCTCATTATTTTTATGGTCATATTTCAGAAGATGAAGTCAAAGGTCAGCCCAGGGTTTACTTGGCAATGCGTTGGAAATAGTTGGTTTAGCAGGGATTGCATCTCAGTGATAACAGTGGGACACCTAAAATAGCTGCCAGTTTTTTTCCGACTGGTTAAGGGGAGGATAACTGAGGAAGGAAGCAAAAATTACAAAGTTGGACAGAATATAGCTAAATATTTAGTGTCTCTGCTATGCCTATTTTGCTTCTGCTGCTGGTGGTGTTTCCTCCTCAGTAGTCAGCCTGACTTGATGCTATGACATCCAAAGCCAAAGGATTCGTTTGCCTGTAGTGCAGAAGATGTGAAGATGAAGTATCACAGTTGACATGCAAGATGCAAAGTTAAATTCGTAGAATTTGGTCCAAAGATTGATTTCCCCCAAGCATTTCAGCTGAAAGGAGTGAGGTGAATGGTTGTTGCAGTGTTTTATCTTCCTTTTTTGCAGCAGCTTGGTATTTGGCTTTGAAATTGCCTGCATCCAAAACTTCTCTGAATTTTGAGTTCTTTGTTCCCATTTGGTTAGTGATAGAGCCAGTTTCAGTGACAGACGTTGGATTTGGACCAGAGCTTTCCTACAATGGCATTGCTACTCAGGTCAACTGTCTTTGCTCGAAACAAAGTCAGTTCAGTTTCCTCTGGCCATGCATTGCACTGGCAATAAATGACATCAAGTACAATTTAAAAAAACAAGTAACTCCCACGTGTCTTTGCTAATTTAAAAAAAAAAAAAAAAAGACAGTCAAAAAATGGGATGCATTTAAAATTTTTATTTTTTTGGCCAGTGGTAAAATTTGGCAGTGACAGCTTTAGGGAGAAATAGCAAGGAAAACAGGTAATTCAACCCTCAGCTTTTATCCAAATGCCTTTGGAGCAGTGCACAAGGAATTAAGGACACGTTTGGATTTCTGGCTGTTTGTGCCAGGATTTCCTTGCTAAGTCGTGATTGTTTGAGTAAGAAACCCAAGCAGACTATCTCCCATGCTACAGAGGGCATGTCCTGTGGCAGAGTGAGGGGTGTGTACTGTCTGTGGGGCTCCTGCAGCACAGGCAGCAGCTGTGTATTGCTGCTGGAGAATAGGGAGAACCAATATGTGATACTAAACTTTAGTGAATCCTTTAAATGCTGGCTTTAATGCGCCAGCCTGAATGGGTGTCACGGGCCCGGTTCTATTGTAATATTTCTTGGCTGCAGGGGCTGACTACTGAGATGTATATTCACATGTAAAGCAGTAAGAATACAATTAACAATGACACATGGAGAAAATCACTGTCAGTTGGCATTAGTTTGATGATTAATGTGAATTTATTTTTTCTGGGTTTTTTTTTATTAACATGTTTTCTCCCCATCCATGCTGGAGCTGTGTCATCCTAGCCTCTGGGAGTAGGAAAGTAAGTTCTACATATTTTTCTGTTTCTGTGGTTTCTCTGACTGTCAGTCTGGCACCAGCACATAATTCTCAGAGAATATCACACCGCTGCTCTCTGGGTGGGTGGAAAGGAAAGAAAGCAAGCACAGAGGGAAAGAGCTAAGCTGAATGTACAAATATAACGCCATAAGGAAAACCAGGCATTCCTTACAGCTCATCCTTCTGTCTCTAAGTATGCTGATTTCCAGATGGACCAAATGACCACTACCCAGCAATATATACCTCTCTTACAGAAAGTTCAGAATGAGAATTGGGCAAAATACCTTGTATTTCAAATGCAGAAACCATCATATCTGTCTGAAAGTGTAATCTAAATGTTGTCACTCTGTCTCAAATGTCAAACCCTTGTACTTGCAAAAAAAACTGAAGACAACTCCCTGTTTTAAGGAAAGCACAAACAAAATGCAAAATAGTCAAAAACAGAAACCACATATTCAAACACAAGTGAAGGGAAAAGAAATGAAAGGCAAAGAAGTGTTACAAAAGCACTTCTCCCAGCTTTACTGTGTGTATTAAAAAAAGCAAATGAAAACAGCATCTCTCTTTAAACTACGGTTGAATTGTATTTACTATAGTAAAATACTATAGCAACTTGGTGCATTATATAATAAAAAAAGCCAGTTTATTAAGTTGAATAGTAAAACTATAGTCAGTCTTTGCTCTAACAGAGTAATGTGGCAAATCATGCTGACTGCAGCTTTATAGTTTCTTTAGCATCTGCAGTTAGTTACAGCAGTTTTACTATCTACATTTCAATATACTCTTCTGATTAAAACTCCTCATAGTTTTTTTATTAGGTTTTCGGTCTACATATGTTTGATTTACCACGACATTGTGAAATAGAGAATGTTGCTTTGAAAGTTCCCTTGATGTTTTGAATTGTGGGTAAAATACAGAAATAGGAATAGGACAATGTGAGGAAGTGAAAATCCTCTTGAACCTCCACTGTAGCATATCAATCCGTGGGGGTAACTTATGGTAGATACCATGGCTGTGGTAGAAACCAGTTTTCCTCCCAGGCAGCTGGGTCTGGTCACTGTGAGACAAAGAAGCCAGACAAGGCTTGGTGGGGGCCAGCTGGCTAATTCTTGTACCTTGGTGTTGCAACTTGCATAGTCCTGTGAGTGTTGTAAGAAGATATGGAGCAATTCCACTGGGATTAATGACTAGAAAATTCTACTGATTTCTCTGTCAAGACAGTTGACTTATGTTTGAGCTAAACATGGAATTCTGGCTCAAAAACTAGAGGCATGGGTTAGCCCAGGAGATAAAGGACCAAAAATATCTAGACATTTTAGATCCCTTGGCTACAGAATTGGAGATTCCATGGAGGATCACTCATCTCTTCCAAAGTCAACACAGGGACCTCAGTGTTGCACTGTCTATACTTCAGGTAAGGCCTTGAGAAGGGGGAGTCAGTGGACATTAGGAACCTATTACTGTGCTTCTTATTAAATTCCAATTTCCTGCCTTTCATCAAGCTTTCCCTTCTCTTGATTGCTGGCTAGCTGTCCTCATCCATAACATATTTAATATTCCTTTTAAAGTGTCCCCCCAAAAAAAGAGAAAGGCCTTGGCTTCGGAGAAGTAAGTGGAAAATATACTGTAGCTGTGGCATGGAGAAAGAAATGGGCCAAATATCAGCTCGTAAAGATGTTGCCTATGAAGTGGTCCTGACAGTGAAGCTGCCTGGAGTTCATGGAGATTGCCATGGCTGGAGGACACAGAAGGGACTGCACAACAGCAGTGTCACAGAGTCATGTTTTGGGAGCAGGGATTATCACGCAGGGATACCATCCCAGCTTTTATGTGAATTCACCTCCCACGGGACAGCACAAAAGGCCAGTAGCAGAGACCAGTCGTCTTTGCTTCCAGAGACCCCTCATGACTGCGCGTAGCACGCCAGGTTTAGAGCCTTCTGCTTGATCCGCGTGAACTGCACGCATTCCTCACTGCCCGGCAGGGAACAGCAGCTACGGGACCCTCCTCTGTTTTATATTTCCATCTTTGTCACTGATGCTCCCCCTGGGTGGCTGAAAGGTGATAGACACCTTCAGTGTCTGTCAGCTCTCTGCTAATGGACACCACAAAGGATACAGGAAGCTCTCTGGAGGAGCAGGATATGGACAATACGTTTCAGCAGACACTCGAACCTGAATGCCATCCACCTGGAGGAGGGGATAACGGCCAAACTGAAAACCCTCACGATACCCTGTTTCTAAGAGGCTATCAATCCAGAATTAGCAGCAACACCAGTCGTACAGTTTAGACACTCACTTGTTTCAGATCAGAGAGCCATTCCAGGGACCTCTGCGCCTTTCTTTGTCACCTTTTCTCTGCGGACCTTCTGGTTTTGGCAAAAATAATAAACAAGGGGTTCTATGGGTCATGTTGTAGCTTTAGAGGAGTCAAGATGTGTTTTCTAGCACTGATGTTGTGTGAACAATGGTGTTGTGTGAACAATGGTGAACAATCTAAGAATTTTTCCCTTGTTCTGTGACAGAAAAACTTAGACAAAGGAGAAAATCTCATTTTTATTCTTCCTTTCTGCCTCACTGCAAGGCTTCTGACCCTCAGTGAGTCCTCCCCACTGCAATGCTACATTAGGCTTGAAAAAAGCAGTATGTGGTGCTTTTGATCCCCTTCTAACCAGTACAAAGAATGCCATTGGAGGTCCTGTCACAAGTTTTCTGCAGATAAACAGAAAACAGCATTAGGACAATGTAGGATCCTTTCCTTTACCTGTAATGCAAGCTCTGATAAAATATTTTAAGTGATCTTCCCTATACTTTAACTAAAACATTAATTCTGTTTAGAAATTGACTGGTTTTGGGTTCTTTTTTAAGCATCTGTTTTTTCATTCTTGTCTGAAAGATCATTAATCATGCAGCTGTACTCAGGTCAAACTTTTTCTAGTTTTGGACCCATTTTTGTGTTGTTGCAGTACAGCTTTTAGCTGTATTATATGTCAGGCTTTAAGGAAAATAATGAAGAATTGTTATAAGAACTATAAATAAAGGAATTCTAAGTTAAAGATACTGTCCCCATCCTAAGCCAGCTCAGAGTGATGGTTGACCCCACTCACTGGCATAGACACAAAAACCAGTCTAGTTGCTCTTAGATTACACGTGAATTTTTAAAATCATTTTAGGCTTTACTTTTTTCTTTTTTTTTTCCAAGGACAAGGGTGTTTTTCTCTAAACTTTGAGTCATTTCACAGACAGGTGAACTACCACTGGAGATCTTCTCTGGATCTTCTATAAAAATTTCTCTAAACTAGGCTCTTATGAAATGTCTTATAGGCTGGCAATGTCCCAAGAGCTACTTTTCAGGTTAGAGTGGTGTTTTCTAAAATTGCAGTAAAGATCTTAAATTAAATATTCCAGAGGCAGGGGATCCAATTTATTAAATAGAGAGATATAACAGGCTAAGGTGGACTAAAGCTCATTTTGATGCTTCAGATAATGATGATATAAGAAAACCTGGCTGCCAGGTTTTGTTTGAAATGAATGTGCTACACGTTCCTCTTCCTCTCCATCTTTGAGGTATGTTTACAAGTGTCTCATGTAAAAGTCAAGTCCCAAAGCTTATCTGCAACTGAATCTTTTGTTTGCATCTGCTTTAAAATGGAGGGGGAGTCCAGTACATTGACACCAGTAAAACTATTAGATAAACAAACCTTTATTTCCTATATTTCCTTAAGACTTCAGATCCTGCCTTATTTTTTTCTTCCTCCTAATGCTCCACTCATTAACAGGTTCATTTGATTCTTTCCTTGGGAATTCACCAGAGTTTGCCCTCAATCTCAGGGCAAATAGTTTATAAGTGACCTGCCGGATGGTGTTCGTTAACTGCCTCAGTCCCAATGGGACACTGATATGCCCTTAATTAGGATATGAAGGGAAAAAGCTCCAAGTGCTCCAAGATGATTTGGGAAAGTTAACTGAAAAAGCCTAGCTGTTCATCTTCCAAGGTTCAAGGCAAAAGTGGAAAGGGAACAGGAAAAAATCCCACATCGGGAGTGAAAAGGAAAAACAGAAACATTAGGATGACATCTGTGCATTCTGCCATGTTTTTTTCTGTTGGTTACAGGGGTGGTTTGTGTGTTTTGTAATATAAATGATAAGTTGAACTCTCCTAAGGATTATATTGGGGTACAGCATAAAAATACTTTCTCATCTTTTCTATTCCCCCTCTGGTGAGGAATTCTGACAGAGGTGCTCACCAGAGCAGCAATGCTCCTTGCCTTGTAGAAAATACTTGTTTATTCAGGCTGGTCCTCTTGAAAGAACAATGCCATGAGGGGCTATACGTGGTCAGTAGGGCATCAGTCTGCTGAAGCAGCTGCAGTTTGGTGAGGCACAGGAGATCAAGCCCTAATACCCTTTCCGTGTGGAAGCCTGGAGAATTTGGGGTGGCAGAATTTGACTTTGAAACCATAGCTTAAGAAAACGAGTCCATTCAGCACCTCCACTGGGAATGTGCTTGCCTTTAAGCAGCTTTGACAAGTCCTGCATCACCACAGAAGCACTTTCCTGGACTATGTTGTTCCAGCCACTGGTGATATTACTTGTGTCTCTTGCACTTGATACCTTTGGCTGAGATTTAACACACTACTGTATATTAATAATCCTGTAATGCAATAACATCAAGGTTTTTCCCCATATCACAGAACAGATGGTGACACCTTGGAAAATAGTGCTTTATCATGCAGTTCTGTGAAGGACTGATTTTTGTCCTTGTTCCTCCCTGTTGAGAAAGTTTCTTCACCTTCCAGTACTTTCTGAAGACAGTAATGTGATTGATTAATGTCCTGTTTAATGCATTTCCCCATTTTTCATCCCCCCTGAAAGGAGAGGTGTGTGAGGATCCTCTCTCTCTCCCCCAGTCTATAGTACCAGGCTGCTGAGCCATTGTCCCTCCTGTCCCAGTCAGGGAAATTCCAAAACACCCCGTTCAGAGATTCCAGCCAACCGCAATACAATGCAAGGGCACTGCTCTTCTCAGCCTGGTGAGACAGAGTTTGTACAGCAGCTGAACTGAACTGACAAATGCCTGTGCCTGGGACTAGGGATTGCCAAAGAAGCCCGTGAAGTCGGGTGGACTACAGTTTCAAGGATGTCTCTTCGAGGTTTCTTAAGCTCCTCATTGCAGCTCCTCATTGGAGTGGGCCCCCAGCCAGCAGTGCACGAGCAGCTCAGGAAGCAGGGCAGTGTTGTGAGCAGCAGGCTCTGCAGGCTGTATTACTTGCTGGCTTTATTTTTATTCTGCATAAAACTTTGCTTGATTCTTCACACCTACAGTATCTCTGGGTCTCTAGCCCACACGGAATGGCCTTAGCCCACCCTTAAGCAACTGCATTCTGCCCAAGCCCCACTGAAATGGCCCTGAAGTCCTGCAGACCTGAGCCAAGCAGATCTCAACCCCAAGGGTCTGCTAAGCAGGGAGAATAAGTGTACTTTAGCTTCACCTGCTCAGTTCTCACCAGCACTAATCTTTGCAGATGTAATCCTTAAATATCAATTCTGGGCAGTTGGAGATAATCTGTTGTTTAAGGCTCCTCATATGTTTCTTAAACATTGATTTAACTTCCTAGCTACCTGTACCCAGCATGCTTCTGAGGGCTTGTCCCGATTGCTTGTAATCTTTACAAGCACATTGCAGACCTGACTGGGTGCTGTTTGTTAGTTTTGAGGACAATTTGACATATATTAGATCTGCTTGCTCTCTATTTTCACTCTCACAAGTTTCCCAGAGAGGGAAAAGTAGCCCACCCTATAACCTCTGCACCTTCAACCTCTCCAGCTATTACTAATGGTCCTCCTTCTCCTTCCTCTGCTTGAGCCTGGTCTTCCTGGATGGGAATGACCTCCCCCTCCGCCCCCACCTCTTTTATTATTTCCAAGACACACTATGCATGAAACTGCAAACACCTGGCAGACATTCCAGGGAGCGATCTGTAGTGCGTCTCCTGCACTGCACAGGCATCTGAGCTGAACCTCGTTTTAGGGATCCCAGAGGTCCTCTCAATCAATAATCCATGTATTTTTATGAGAGCTAGATTATGGGGATTTGCAAAGGGGTTGATTAAGTAATGCTTCAAAGAGCAGTTACTACTAACACCTGCAGCATTAATAGGGATCTATTAATAGAAAGTGCACGATTTAGTAATAATCCCTTATTCATACAAATGCCCCTTGATTTATGCCTGTCAAAATAGACAATACTTTCCATATATCCAGCTGGATTTAGATAGATGTGACTTCAACATCTGGCTAAGTGATGACATTTCAACTATGCAGACGTCATGCAGGGGGCCCAGAACAGTTAGCTAGAAAAGGGATAATAATCATGCTCCTTACATTGCTCACCACCTGCACGTTCACACTGTGTGGAAATGGTTTCCTGTGTTGATCTATCTCAGGTGGTTATCTGCAGGTGCCCCAGTGAGACAGTCTGAGTATTGTCAATCATTGCCCAGGCACCAGGGAAGCCAGTACTGACTCTTTTGTTGGTTGGATGAGGTTGGACACAGACTCAATGCCTGGGGTGCAGCCTATTGTATCAGAGTCCTGAAAATGTAGAGCTGAGGGGTTTCCTCCACAAAAGAATAGACTTTTGACTTAATATAGGATGTGTATAGAGATCTCTTCAGAACAAGAGAAGAGCTTCACACAACTGACTGCAAACTCTGAAAGGCAGATCTCAACTAGTGCTAACATCTTGCACTCAGCCAGTACCTCTGCCTAAATCTGTGCTGCCATTTGAAGCATGAAGAGCCATCGGGGGGTGGAATTCACACATTGCACTTGTGTTATGCTGAGTTTTGTCTCTGCTGCTTGTCTTCCTTATGCTTGTCAGTTGGAGATTGTGTAAAGCCCTTCCTCACAATAATTTTGCTCTTTGTTAAGGTGACTGTGCTCTGCTGGATTGATCTCTGTTGCACAAATGGAACAGGACCAGAAAACAGATTCATACATACAGATTCATTGCAGCTTTTCCAAAGGCAAATTGTTAGTGCTGCAAGCAAATAAATGGGATAGATACAGTCCAGAAGAGTCTATCACCCTCCATGAACAAGGTTCTCTGGTTTCCAATGGATTTTGATGTTGTGACTTTCTCCTAGTTCTAGAAATAATCTCTCCCACTCCTATTAGGCCTTGCACTTTTCACTTCTCTAGCCTTGCTCTGGATTTATGCCATCATCCCTAAGAACAGACTGGATACTCGGCAGCTCCTGGACAGCTTAATTAAGGGCTGGATCTCAGCATAAATCCATGCAAAACTCTTTATTGTTTGCTTTTGTTTTGCTTTCAAGGCAAAGATCATGACGACAGGTCACTCCTGGATACTCTATAAATTATCTTGGGCAAGAAAAGTAATTTTTCAATGACATATAGCTGTTACTCCAAAACAAACTTTGATATACTTCTGAGTAAAGTCTGTGGGGAATGTCCAGGCATTTCAAAATCCTGTCGTTTTTCTTGTCTGTTTGAGTGGGAAGCAGTTTTGTTTTGTTTTGTGACGTTCCCCATTCCAGCACACGGCACAACTCCTGCCTCCACAAGGCACCAGGCCAGTGCTGCCTTTCTCCAGCTTCAGTGCTCTCAGAAATGCTGTGTGTCACCTGGCTGTGGCTAAGTGCAGCCAGTGGTGGGTGAAGGTTCACACTGATTAATGCTGGACTCAGAATAGTTCTTCTGTCCCTATCTATAAGCTCTGCTTTTTCTCCATGCATGTGAACAATCATCAAGAGTGGTTCTGCTTACCAGAGACCCTGTACACTTTCAAAGGCAGAGCTTTTCTTGGGGCATATGGACCCAGTGCCCAGATTTCAACCATCGAAAAAAGGCAAATTATCTCAGTGTGAAAAAGAAGGCATAATTCAGGGGCTGAAATGAAAACAAGTTAGCCTGGATTTAACTGTCCTGCTCTCCAGGAGAGACTTTTTTAAGGTGATGCTGTCAACTTTAAACATAGGTAAAATTGGCTTACTTGTTTCTCATCACCCACTTTGGGCAACAAAGGGAGGAAGTTTACCCACTTCTTCCTCCCACATGCCTTGCAGCACAACATTTTTAGGCATTTAACATTATCAGTGGGAAGCCTACTCTACCACATATTCTACCATGATTAGTTGTGTTAAAAAACATACTGTTTATTAGTAAGAACTCACTGATAAATATCATAGTACACAAAATAATGGTGTGAGAGGCTCTTGGAAAAGATCTGGTCTTTCTCCTGAGCATAGAAAGCTCGAGCATTCCTAGACGACTTCTGTCCTTTACTGCATCACATCCTGAGCAGGGTGTATCCCAGACTCTGTAGAGGGGCCATAAGGAGGCAGAATGGATCAAGTCAGCAAGAAATGTGTGTACCATGAGACCCTGTAACATGCAAGAAATAGGCAAAAAGTAACACAGAAGATACTCCCATTCTTTGATACACATCCTGCTTTATTTTCCAAAAAGTAGGGAAAAATGAGTAAGGGAAAGCTATCCTTACCCTTTGGAATGCATAACGTAGGCTAAGAGCTTTTATCCTCATCAAGCAGAATTTGCAGATGGCTGCTGAGATGGCTTTTTTTATGAGGTTTCTTAAGTGTGGGTTGTCTTTCTGCTCCTGCTGGACTGTGCTCTTAGCAAGTGACTTGTTGGTAGTTTAAGAACTTCTGTTATGGGGCAAATAAGCCCAGAAATTTTACTTTTACAAATCAGGTAAATCATAAGGGGTTTTTTTGGGTGTTTTGTTTTTTTGGTTTTTTTTTGGTTTGTGGGTTTTTGAAATCCTTTAATGGGTCTACTTTTCTTTTTTTTTTTTTAATGATTTATGTTCAGACTCTGCATTCCCCGCAGGTCATGAGACATGCAGTGTGTTCAGCAGTGATGCCTGCTGGAGGAGTTTCTGTCTGCTACTTGTCACTATAAGTGATGTGCTGCTAAGCAAAGAGCCACAATTAGTCTGGATGGTGTTTGTCACTGCCTTTGAGAGGAAATCTCTTATCTAGAAGTTGGGGGAGAGCTTTCCAAATTCACTGGCTTATGCAAGCCAGCTAGAGTTTATCGCTCCACATGTGTCCTGCTCTGTCTGTGGAACCCATCCATTCAGGCTCTGAGCTCTTCTTTCATGCAAATAATTTCAAAAATTCTCTTTTCTACCAAAAAATCCAAACAAACAAAACAAACAAGCAGACATCCATACACACATAAAAAAAACCCCAACCAAAACAAATGAACAAAAAAACCACAGAGGGTTTTGGGTTTCGTTCTTTATTGTATTGCATCCTGAGCAGGGTATATTCCAGACTCCACAAAAGGACCATAACGTGCAAGGAGACAAAATGGATGAAGCTAGTGTGAAACATGTAATCACAAGATTAAAATCCTGTAATATGTAAGAAATGTGCAGACAAGTAACAGAGAAGAAAGATGTTCCTGAAAGCCTGAGGGGGTTTTGGTGTGGGAAAGAGAGACCTACCTTTTGCATTCTGCTTTTTAGCACACCTGTCAGATTCCAAAAGACTGAAAAATTGCTATTAGGAAAACCTTAAAATAAATAGGATGGTAAGTTCGTCTTCAATCTCCTACCCTTCCTGCAGGCAGGGCAGAAATAAAAATGCCCAGGAGGCATGACTTTTGAGTGTAGAGATTTTAACCAGTCTGTTTTTAAACAGTTTCCACTCTGGAAGGTGGCAGTGGGTTCCCCATAGGTGCAGCTGGCATCACACAGGTGGGAGGGAGATGTGCAGCCAGGCAAATGCCCCTTGGACATCCATGCCCTGAAGGTGGTAGGTGGGAAAAGAGGAAAGGCAGCAATCTTGGTCCTGCATGAGGAAAAGCTTCTCTGTCCTGCATTTGAGTAATCGATTCTCCTTACCTGAGCCCAACTCTCCCCCCCAAAAAACATACATAAATGGAGAGGAAACCGGATCCAGCCCTCCCCAGGGCCAGCAAGCATCCTTGTAAAACAGGGCCTTTATGGGATGAAGGAAAGCAAGTTGTAGGAGCTCCATATGTGCAGTAAAATATTTAAATATGCTCTGGGATCAAATCAATAACTCTTCATTTAAGCCAGGCTTGCTGCTGTTTTTGTTTTTATTAATATTGCCCAGTATTATGAAGACCAAAACTTGGTAATCCAACCAGCATCTCTGGCTTTCTACCCATTGACCATTAATGAAAACAATTCTAAACCTCCTACCTGCACCAGTTTATGCCTCAGTTTGCCTGTCCACAGCCAGGACAGAACCCTTGCCTGACTAAACAACAGTAACTGTTCAAAAGATCTCTGCGTAGCTGGATACCATACATTGGAAGGACACTGGAAAAGGACTGTAACATTGAGTCCATAGAGGAATGGTGATTAAGGGTTTTATTTATTTATTTATTTATTTATTATTTTTTATTTTGTTCAATCTCTCAAAGTGCAAGTATAGCCTTTCTCCTTGCATCGGGGGGTTATTGCTTTGTTTATTTCCTTTTATGTCCTGCTTTGTTTTGAAGCCTGGCTTTCCTGGGAGACAGCATAGAACGTCAAATAATATGGCAATTCCTATGATTCAAAGTTTGAAGCATTCTGTGGTAGTTATTGCAGGAGAACCAGCCTTCATGGCTCAAGTCACATACTTTTAAAAGAAGTATTTTTCTCACTGCTCGGCTCCTTTGTGAGTGACTGTGACCACTCAAAAATTTAGTTTTAATCTCTGACTAAAGTTACAGGGACAGCACTCCATGGGAGGTTCCTTTTTATGATCCTCGCACAGCAAGAAGCTGCTGAAGAGCTCAAAACAAGAGAAAGATCCAAACTGCAACATTCCACTTTGAATTTCAAATATCCTGAAGCTTGAGGGGGATTCAGTTCCTTGGTTTTGTTTATATCTGTCTCTCTTTAGAGCTACTGACAAAATCTAGGGTCTTTTTTTTTCTGTTGCTGTAGGCTTTTACTGAAGCATCAGGAACTCCAGGGGCTGACGTTCCTCTGTACGCAGAGTTTCCAGTAAGGTAACGTGAGGAGGTGTTTCTGTTAGAGGAGCCCAGGTTGCCTGATCTGAAGATACTCTTCCCGCTGTTACGGGTGTGCAGGCTGCACAAAAAGGGGGTTCCCAGCAGTGAGCTGAGCTAAACGCTGCTGCCAGCATCTCCCCTTCCTCCTCACACCGTTCCCTTGATCAAGCCAAGCCTTCCAAGCCCTATGCTTTTTTATGTATATTTACATATCCCTCTACTTGCAATCCAGTCTGGAATAGGCTAGTCTTAGAGATGTTACTCCGGGCACGGGTGAGATGAACGTAGTCATTGGAAGGTTGTGCCAGATTTCTGCCAGCTCTCACAGCACAGGTGAGCACGGGAATGGCTCAGTCAGGCCCTGGAGCATGAAAAAGTTTACTGGTTTAATTCTCCACTTCTATCTGAAGAAGCATTTTCTAAATTAAAATATTTATATTACTAAGCTTTTTAGAGTATAAAATAGACTTGGCCAACAGAACCTAGCAATGATGCATGTTCATAAATTTACTCAGCCGTGTACTGAGCCGTGTCCCTTCTAAATTAAAAAAAAATGTTAGGCAGTTGCTTACTAACCCCTAACGCATTTTATTATTAAGGAACCCAACCTATTTCTTTGGCTGCTGCTGTATAAAGTGAGATCACTGCTGGCTGCAGATGCACAGTAGAGCAGGACTGTTGAAGAGTGTCTGCTGATAATAAGCATATCTATTCACAGCTGATAATACCAGTTAGCGCTTCCGTAGCACTTTGGTGCACACTCTCAAAGCACTTCACATTTCAGTAATACCCTACAATCCCCTCACCATACCAGGAGAGCTGGAAGAAACTTCATTTGAGTCAGGCATATAATAGGCCACATAAAGAACAATCCAAGGAGAAAATTCCCTGACATTGATTGGATCACATTATTAATTTTAAGCTTTTATTGCGGTGCTTCCAAACCATCTCCAGCACTTTCCTAATATCTTATTTTATGTTTTATTATTAAATGTTTTGCACAGATCTGCCTGCTACAATAGAAAACAACTTTCAGAGATTCAGTTCAGTGGAAAGTTATGTTCCACCTCCAGCACATTAATCAGCCTGTTTATTTAAGCTTGAATGCTTGAGATGTGCTTGCCTTATCAAAAGTGTGCTGACTACACTAAAAAATGCCTTCTTCTGGAAATGCTGTATGACCTGCCAGCACTGTCCATTCTTTGTACTAATTACGGGATCCTCCCTAGGGGTTGGAAGTTGCTTTTGGTCTGCTTCAGGATCCAGCGTTTCAGATGTTAAATCAAACCACCTGTGCCTGCAAAATGGATAGAGATCTCAGGCAAACTGGTCATCTTTCATGATCTTTCCATTCTTTCCGCTTTGGACAGAAACACAAAGCCATTATCCTCTCTTGTGCTGTTGTGATGCCTCTAGCCCTGGAAGGACAGAGGCATTTAAACCTTGAAGGATGAACTGAGGGGAAATGCAATCGAAAACCTGTTTTCTTTTTGACAAATTTAAGTAATCGTTTGGGCTCTGGCAAAATTGTGCAGAATTATTTCATTTTGTTTAACCTACTCCCCTGAGCCTGTCACATTTGGATAAGGACTGCTCCCTTTGCAACTGATAGAAGGACCCCAATGCTGTGCTAACTGCAGGATTTCTGTGATTACACTGTCAGAAAGATATGGCTAATTGTGATTTTTTTGATTTTGCTTTTTCCTTTTTTTTTTTTGAAAATGGTGAATTGCCTAAAGAAGAATTTTTCAGGAATGCACTGATTTGGGCAGACGTGTCATTGGAAAAGCTTCTTAGGAACATGATGGAATTTTTATCTGGAGCCACTTACAGAGCAATGAACATCCTTATACTTCCCATATACTCAGAGGGTGCTCTGTCAGATCAGCCTTTTACACCCCTGTACCAGTGACTTATAACTGACCTGCCACACCTCGTCTTCTGCTTCTCATGCAGCTATTTGAATGCTTCTGCTTCCTATTCCACAGTAGGATTAAATCTCCTAGGGAGGGAAAAGCACCTGCAACCTGATTCTACTTCAGTGGGCTGTACAAGACCTCCTAGCCAGCTAGAGACCTCAAATCCCAGATCTTTTAGGGCATACCAAGCCTGCCATGGGGTACAGTAGTCTTGGCTTACAGCTCCACCATGCTTGTTTCACCACCATGCCAGTGTCTTTCCACTCCAGGCTTCATGGAGCCTTCTCTTCATGCTCCCACTATGCTGTTGCAGCAAAGAATGGTAATTCTGGCCCACAACCAATGTTTTTCTCATGAAAAGTGTTAAGGGATCATTAGGGTCCATCCAGACCAGACAAAACTCGTTTTCAAAGCTTCATCTGAAACACCCACCCACTGTGAAGTGAATGGGGCTGAATTTATCTTGAGGAAGATAAAGGCTGAGTCAGCCCAGCTGGGACTTGGACCTGTGGTTAGAGAAAAGTTAGGCACACCACATTTGAAGGTTAAACCACTAAGACATCCCCATGAGCTAAGGTAAACATACCATCACTTACCCTTCCTATCTTTTGCTGGCCAAGCTATGCATTATGTGCGTAACAAAATATGCATATAACTGAATTGCTGAGACAAACATGGAAGATCTGAACAAAGCTGAAGTATACTCTGGCTGGTTACATGTACACCCCTGTTCTCATTAAAGGCACAGAAATTCTTTCCTAGAGGGGTCTTCCACCTCCACCACAGATTGAGTCTGAGGCTCTGCCCCAAACCTGCTCTTGGGGCAGAGCGGATTGCTCTCACCTTGGCAATGCCACAGCATAGTGCAAGCTGCTTCTTTGTCTGAACCCACAGATGGGGAAGACAAATCAGGGCTGGGAAGATTGTTCTGAAGGGAATACAAGTCAGCTACACTTAAGACTGCAGAAGAGAAGCTGTTCAGGCTTAGTGCCTAACATAACAGGAGGAGAAACCGGGTCAGGAGCCATTGCCCTCCAGAAGCTCAATCCTCCTACTGAAGTCAAGAGGGAAATTATCATTGACTGCAGTGGGACAGGAACTAAGCCTTGGAGAGTGAAAAGGAGAAGTGCTGTTAGTGGGGCTGGCTTATAAAAGCCTTCACCTCCTGCTTTCCCCGTGTTGTTTCTCCAAGCAGCGCTCCCCGCCAGCAGCTGTGTTTGCTCTGTCGAGGCTCACCCATCCAGAGTAATTCACCTTGATCTCCTCACTGAGGAGCTGATGGGAAAAAGAGGTCAGGCAGTGAGAACCATGAAATGAAACAGTATCCGCAGATGGGACTGCATTCCCGTTTTTTTCCATCTGCCTTCTGGTACCTGGGTCTTTCAGCTTTCATTCGGGAGCCGGTGCTGGTGAGTTCTGGCACAGCACACTTTGTGTGCTCACCTTTAGCCCCTGTCCCCTTGCCCCCTCCATCCACTGCACCGTGCTGCCTTCTGTAATTTATTGTCTGTGCATCAGACTCAAAGCACTTCAGCTGAGCAGTATCAAACATGTGCTGGGTAATTTAATTCTTGTTTAACACTAAAAACAAAATATTCTTTATTTTTAGGAAAATTATTAAGTTCCAGGCTTTGTTTTGTTTTTGCAAGACATTAATATCCATTAGAACTCAGTATGCTTTCCAGGTGCATAGTTTCCTCTCCGAAAATGATTTCTTCTTTGAGTGTGTGTTTAAGAAAAGTCTGTAGCTCCAGTTCTACTCACAGGATCCTTTCTCTTTAAATGTACATGAATATGTTTGCCTTGGCTGTAGAGACCAGGCAGTACACAAAACGTATTCTGTACCCTGTGCTTTGCCAGGTGAACTTCAGCAAGTTCATCCCTTACCCCAAGCTTCATTTTTCTGAATGTGAAATAGGGATAATGTGGAAAAAAACTATCCAAGCTCATGTGAAAGCCCTGGATGAGTGTGTTAGAGTGCACATTATCCCCAGTACTCTGCTGTGTCAGTAGCTGCAATGTAACACACTGGGGAGGTTGCCTGCTTTTTCAAGGTATACATGTTTTCTTCAGGACTGATGTAGCCTCTCCCTACAAGCCCCACATTTTGTCTATCTTCACATGCTGGCATGAAACAGGAGATCATAGAGAGGACAAAATTCATTTCTAATTAAAGAGAAAGTCCATCTCAAAAAGCCATAACCCCACTTTCCCTTCCCTGAGCATGCAGACTGTGTTACACAGGAATGTCACACCCTCGAAACAGGTACACAAGGACCATCCCTTGGGACAAGGTAGGCACTCCACTCACGAATATCAAGATGGATAGGTTGCCCAATTCCTTATCTCTGTTTCTTACCCTGCAGGCTTGTTTGGAGGAGGGCTGTGGGTCAGCAGCGCAGAGGTTGCTCCATGGCAGCCCTGGTCCCCCATTTCCTTGCAGTGATGTCTCTGTGTTTGAGTCCTGCTGTTCGCCACCCTCTGGGTGTGAAAGCCGAGAGCTTCACTCGCCCACTCGGTGCTAAGTTGTTGATGTGCAGCAGAGAGCTGTTAGCAGAGCAAAGGCCATCCTGGGCAGCCCCTGAGGAGCAAATGTGCTGCCCAGACAGCAGCTGCTGGAGGTCAGGTTTCAAAATCACCTGTTCTGGCTGAGAAGACAGGAACTTGCCTGTCAGCCGTTGTCAGGTAATTACTCCAGACTCATCTGCACCTTCCTTGGCTGCATCCTAATTGAGGTTTAACAGGTTTTGTCCCGGGTGTTTGAAAAACAGTCTCCCCTCAGTTAAGATTCAAGCCAATTAGCGTAACACCCGGGTTAATTAATAATAACAAATGCTTTACACTCAGCTGTAAAGTCACATGTACAGTACAAACTGCTGCAGGAGCTTGACACCGCCTTGCTCCACTGGCAGTGGAGCTGCAAAGGGCAGTTCCCACCTAGGTCACTAAAAGTAGCTGTGAGATCAAACAACATTCCTTGTGCAGCTCTCAGGTGCAGCCTCCAATACCTCCAGCCTGTGGCAAACCCAAATGGAGCAAATGCAGTATTGAAAGTTGTCTCTGACAGATTGTAGGTCAGGCTTTAGCCCTTCTTTAACTATATCTCTCTTAAAAAATCCCCATGATATACGTTCACAACAAAATGGGAGAGGGATACTCTCCTCATTGCTTGCTACTAATAAGAAAAAGATTTCCTAAGTATGAAAAGCTTTAGTCTCAGCATAATGTTTCTTTTATGTAGGCATCTGTGATTGCAATGGAACTATGGAGTAATGTTAACACAGAAGCAATGACCAGAACAAACTTTCAGAATAATGGCTCCAAAGACTTTTCATGGCTTGCTGTAAAGTATTTATTAATTTGGTTAAGAGATGGCCTTGTGCCATATCCTGAATCTGACTGTGTCTAAGAATTTCTTTGGATACTCCCTGGAAAGATTTAGCATTCCCATTAAATGATAATGGGAAAATTCAAAAAGCAGATCAAAAGATGAGCATTTTCAGAGGAGAAAATGCTATCTGAGACTGCTGTCTTCCTTCCTTAGTTATGGTTATGTACAGCAGACTTAACTCTGGCCTTCATGTTGCAGTTGAGACTGTTTTTTCTGGAGTCATTTGCAATCTGAAAAGACATCCAATTTGCTAAGCAAAGGCTGTTTGAAACTGTGGGAAGCAAAGCTCATTTCTCCACTGAGGCCAATTTTTCTGTGCCTTCACTCTAACCGCTTCTTGGTTTGCTGCTATTTTTTATTGCGATGTAGCTAAAATAAATAAAATACTTGCCTACAACGGGAAAAAGAACAGCTTCAGTTTCCAAAACGGAGGTGGGTAATGTCATTGTAATTTGCCCATCTGTGGGAGGCTGAGATGACAGCTCCTTATCCTCCTGGCTTCCTTTGGCCAGAAGATCCTCCCCTTTGTGCCCACCTATGCCTGCTCATAACCACACACCTCAAATACAAGCACACCAGAAAGAGCTGCCTTAAATGCAGCACTTCTGTGAACAAATTTACAGCATCAGACCTCTTGGACAACTTGGACCAGGCCCATCAATCTCTGAACTATCATCCTCCCTAAAGAGACCGCACAGAAAACATTAAGTATTCAGCAATACATCAGCAGGGCCAGAATGGCTTTGGTGTAATAACATGAATCACTGTTTGGCCATATGCTCCAGTGTCTGATACTTTCCTAAGGAGCCTGTTGGAATATCATGGTATTTACAGCACTGGGAGATAGGGCTAGGCTTGTGCCTTGGCTGTTAGATGATAAATGATTAATTATAAGCTTGCTGAGCTGTGCACCCCAGCAATACTACACATGGACTTCTATGCTGGCAGTGTTTCCAGACAGCTGCCAAAGCCCCAGTGAAATCCTGTAACGCCAGGTACCAGCAGAGCCTGAATGTCAGTAAGGCATCAGTGCTTCTGCAGAGAAACGCTTTTTCCTCTCCTAAATCTATTTTCTACATGTAGTTTTGCTCTAAATCAAAGCTGTGACCAACAAGGTCTGGCAAGCTGTATTGGTAATTTTTTCATACTCCCACTATCCATGGAATATTTATTTGTAATCTGTTTTGTTTCTGGTTCATTGCAATAATAGCTAACCTCTAGCACTTGTCTTGGGAAGGTGGGAGAATCTCTCATTTAGGCTTTACTGAGCTGCTCCTAGCCTTCATCTGAAGTTAGCAAGCCAAGACCTTGGCTACGTTTTTATTAGTGTTGTTTTTGTCATTACTGATAGCAGTGCTGAAAAACAAGGCAGAGTTAAATGACCACTGAGGAATGTTTTCTTTTTCCTAATATAACACTAATCTTCAGGGACTTGGAAAAAGATTTAGATGAGTCGTGTCCAGTAACACTGAGCACCTTCCAAATACAGTATTTTGGTGAAAGTTGTTCATTATTTGTTTAATAAAGATCATGTGCCCTGTTATAAGCATCAGAATGGCAGTCCATTAATCTTGGGAGAAATTTTCCCTCCAATTCAGATCTTGACTTGAGGTGGAGGGAAGGGGGGCAGGGAATAGCCGTTGAGGGTTTTTTCCACTTTCAGGAGAATGGCATGTTCCTCAGGGAGACAGTAAATTGAAATTAAGGCTGTTTCAGTTGGCCTACAGGATATGCCTGCAAATGTAGACATATCGAAATGGTGAAAAAGTCTGTCTGTGCCCATTCATATAAAGTGAATGGGTTGTAATGTTCTCCAGCCCTTGGGAACGGTGGCTAGATTGAGGAAAGAAGGCAGGAAGAATGAGATGGATTTGACATAAGTATATTTAAGTGCACTGAAGGCTTTCTCTCCTCCCTGTGGTTTAATGGTATATTCCACTGGGGTCTACAAGGAAGAAAGAGAGTGAATCCCTACAGCTTTTCTTTTTAAGGATAACAAATCTTAAAACAGGTGTGAGCACAGAAAGATCCTCTTACTTGTTGTTTTTAAGTCCTTCTCAGCCAGCCGGCACTCTGTGTATTATTATCATTCCACAGAGTGAGCACTGGGGAGAGGGGACTGGGAGTGGAAGAGGAGCTGGAAAAAAATAAATGACTGCAAATGAATAATATGAACTAAGTATGCTGGTCATGCTCTATGAAATTTATTATACTGTGGTCACCAAGAAGACATATTAGCCAGACTAGAAAAGACAGAAAATAAAAGGTTGCAGTGTAGGGAAATACATTCTTGCCTCTTGGCAACGTGCAAAACAAGGGAATAAGCATGATGGGAGCTTGGGCTGCTGAGCAACTTCCCTGGATGAGAGGGCAGGCTTAGACTGTCTGAACACAGAAAGGTGGACTCTGAATTTGCTTTCAGTAAAATATCAAGCGTGTGGATATGGGCAGAGGGGGTTCTGTTAGATGCTTTGTCTGTGGCCAGTGAAGAGGCAGCTTTTCCTGGTGAGCGCTGATCCTGGCACTGCCTCCTCCCTGTGGAACACAGGAGAGGCAGCAGCACTACCTCAGCTGGCATTTTTAGAAACCACTAAATGAAGTCCTCAGGGTGCTCCCTCCAGGAAAACCAACTCACTGACCAGAACCCTCTTTGCAGGACACACGCTTGCTCTGGACCCTGGGGATTTCAAAGTATGGTCTGGGAATTTCAAAATAGATGCCTCAATGTGGACCCACTGATATCTCTGCCTCTTCTTTCCCTGCCCGTCTCCTCTGAGGAAAACTTGGGCAATGAGAGCCAGCTCCAGTTGTCCCTTTGAGGGTCCTAACAAGGCTTATGAGTCTTTCTCAGCTGTGGGAGGAATGTTACCTGAAGTTTGGACAAAAACTTTAAGGAGTACTAAAAGCATAGTAGATCTCACTGACTGAGTGTTTGAAAATGTCTCCTGGGTGATTTTGCCATGGTTCTCGTTATCCTGGTGAGGATTAAACAGTCAGTGACTTTCAGGAGAGCGATCAGCTGAACTTCAGAAATTCACAGTATGGTAACTCTTAATAAACAGGAAATAAAATTAACTTCCTTGCTCCCATTCCAAAATGTTTACTAAAATGAAGAGAATAAGTCTCTGACTCCAGAACAGGCTGCCCCAAGTGGTTGGACCTTTGAAACTTGGAAGGGAACTTTACAACCTTTGCCCCCCTTCAAAAGTCTGGCAAGTGTGCAGAGGTTTCCCCTTATAGTTGTGAATTTCACATGGAAATGTAATGGTTTCATCAGGAGTTTTGTATTTCAGCTGTAATAAAAGAAGAGATAGGAATCAAAGACAGTTGTTCCATGGGAGTGGAGGCTGTAGTGTATAATTACAAGTCCCTCAGCCAAGGGCAGATGCTTGAACTATTTCAATTCTTTTATTACTCTCCTGAACACAGCCAGTGAAATGTTGCTAACATACAAGGCTGCAATTGCCTCTCTTGTTTTCTTTCTCTTTTTGCCTTTTGTTTGTCCTTTGGACAAGCAGGGAGAAAGCAATACTCTTGCCCTGGATAGAACCCAGCAACACTATTCTTCAGAGAAAGGAATTTCCACTTCTAGGAAGTTAACACTATTTTAATTCCAGGTAAGATTTCATGGTTTTGCCATGAGCTACCTGAGAAGTTTTTTTGGCTATGAACAAGGGGGACCACCGTGATTACTCTCAGTCGGGCTTGAGTGCAAACCCTAGGAAGTATGGTACAGAAGTTAAAAACATCAGGGTTTGGATGCAGCACTGTTTTATTGCACATAATCTCTGCTTAATTAGTTGGTCTCTGTGCTACCATTGACACAAATGTAAAACAGTCCACCCGTTTAAATTTCATTGTTGTTGACACAAGTGGGAAGGGTATTCTGAGTCCGTGTTTCTAATGAGGATTTGTCTTAGGCCAGCTAAAGTGGACCTGGATTTCCT
Organism: Tichodroma muraria; assembly: GCA_013390105.1. Lineage (NCBI taxonomy): Eukaryota > Metazoa > Chordata > Aves > Passeriformes > Sittidae > Tichodroma > Tichodroma muraria. The sequence goes on from WAAG01023781.1 coordinate 168,131, forward strand.
TTCTCTGGTTTGTATCAGCAGTTGTCTCCATTACATGCCATAACTCCTGAGTGTAGCTTTTTCAGCCTGGCATAAGGACAATAGGTAATTCAAATATCTATATTGTCCCCGCACCCTATAATGGTATTACAATGACAATTTTATTACTCTCATAAAATTTTTGCAACTTCCCCACAGCACATTGTAATTTCACCAATGGTTGTAAAAGGTCTTAAATTATATTTGTAGAAAATTGAGATGAATGGGTTTTAGTATTAATGCATTTCTCATTGTGTAATAAGAATTTTTGTCCCTTTCCTTTTGCCAAGTGCAGAGAAAAAGCAACTCAGTTCAAGTATTTGTCAACTCCCATTAGAAACATTTAATACTAATAAAATTTATGGATTTAGTTTCCAAGGGATGCTGCCAGCGAAGTTCATGATTACTAAATCAGTACTTAAATAAAACCATTGTTCACCTTATAAATTTATATATGTTGTTTGACATATATAAAGTGCAGCTTTGGAGGCTGAGTCAGCAGTGGAGGAGCTGTTTGCTTAATTCGAGCTTACAAATGAAAGGAAAATTTATTACTAATAAAGCAGCAGCAATATGTAAGGCATTCCATAAATGTTTCCTAGGTATGGTGGGCAAAATACATCCTGAGCCAAAGAGCAGGTGGAGCTTCCAAATTAAGCCACAGGTACTGAGGGCAAGCAGGGCTTCACAGAGATTGCTGTGTTGCCTCTTCCTGATGTGAGAGAAACCAGCCTATGGAAGGATAAGGCTGTGAGGTGTGGGCATCCTGGGGAGTGCATTCACCAATCTAAAGTTTCAGTCTGTCTGCTTAGTTATCTACTTTAAAATGTCTTGTCAAACTGAACGTGCAGCAGAGTCCTAAGCAGTGAAGTGCGAAGGTACAGTTTGAGTTGGCTGCAGTCCATGCAGCTGTGATGAAACAGGAGGGGAAAAAAAAGATGGCATCAAGGGAAGGGTAAATTCTGCTCTTGACATCTTCAGCACTGAAAAAATATTGCAGAGGGAGAGAGGAAGAAAGATGAACATCTTGATTTTTATTACACATGAACGCAGTGCTGTATCCGAGGCAAGAGTATGAAAACAAGTTTCTGTTTGTGCTCTATTCTTGCTTGTAATTTTAGTCCTTTCTCAAGTTTTCAAATTCAGGCAAATCCACCTGCAAGACACTAATGAATTTATCATTCGAAATACAGTCAAAGAAAAGTCACTCAAGTAGACAGACTTTGGGAGGAAAAGAATTGGCTCAGGCAGGACAGGACATTGCTAAAAATACAGAGAGAGCAGAGCCCATTTTATTTGCAAAAGAATCTTCTGCAGACTTTGTGTTTTCAATTTTGACTACATTTATTCAGCTGGCTGCAGCTTTTGATTTCTGGATGTTTTGATACTCTTTTATTATTATTTTGGATAATAATTCCAACTTCTCTGGCTAGGACACTCGGGTTTTTTCTTTATTTTGTTCCACATATGGGGAGAAAAATAATTGATGCAGTAACTCCCTAAGGCTTGCTGAGTGCCTGGGAGAAAAACGGCAACTGCATTTCATCTGAAAAAATGTTGCTTGAATGAAAAACAAAAAGCTGAAGCCACATGTTTGGAGCAAATGTGCTTTAACTAATGGATCCCAGTGTATTATTAACCCACAGTAACTCATAAATATGACAAGTGTTTTTTTTCTTTTTACACCAGCGTCCAATTAGAGCCAAATGACGCCGCGTCATTTGCGGCTGAGGGGGTGTCCCTGAAGGGTGCTTATCTCCTGAAGGATTGTCTGCAGGCGTGAGCCTGGGTGGGGAGGTGAGCGGGGAAGAAGGTGGCAGGAGCAAGCTGTGAACACGAGGAGACATTACAGCCGAGCTCCGGCGCACGAGGCGAGGAGCAGAGCGCCGTCCATCACCGCGCCTGGAGCTGGGACCTGCCGCCGTAAAGCTGACAGCAAGGAGGAGAAAATGAGGCTTGCAGGGCTGCAGTGGGAGCAGGGAAGGGTGGGAGAGGAAGGGCTGAAGAGGGAATTATGGAAGGAAAATTTCCTGACAAATTACTTTGTATTTTCTGGTTTCATTTCTGACACGCGGAAGGAAATGCTCTGTGTTTTCTTAAGGAAGTGCAAATTTCTCCACTTCATCCATTTTAAATCCTCGCCCTTAGGCCTTTTGTACTGAAGCATAAAGTTTGGAGGCCCTAAATGGTCATAACGTTTCCCTGTAGAATTTAGCCTCAGAAACCTACTAACAATTCTGGAGGGCTCAAAAGGAAAACCATTTTACTGCAATTTGGCAACATCCATTTATAGGGGCGTTCATATGGAGCATCAATTTATTCTCATGGTTTCTTTACCATATTTGATGAAATATAAGACGCAATTGGAACAAGCAGCTAAAGAAAAAAGGCCATAAACTTTGAAATGGTGCTGTAAAACACACAGTGTGTTAACGCGAAATAAGTTACAGACTTAAAAGAATTTACAATGGCTTGCTTATATAATAGCAGTACAATAGACTTGCATGTTGCAGATGTTTTCTGGTAGATCTGGTATTTTAATACACATTCTCCTTCAGTGAAACTGTGAGATTTGGAGCTCAATAATAATAACTTAGTGACACTGGAAAACAGAGTTGATGGAAAACTAGTAAAAGGGGGAGGGGGATAAAACAAATGAGACAGAAATCTCAATGATTGTTCACTTTAGTGATACTCTATTTGTGTGTGGGAAAAGTGATAAGTTTCCAAGTCAGTCAAACAATCAAGTTTCTTCTGTTTTCCCAGATCATTCAGTAGCCCTCATCCTGCAAGTGGGATGTGTTTTCCAGGACTCTTCACTTTTAGAATGGAACTAGAGCAGGAAAGAGAGAGAAGATAGGAGAGGAGATAAACCCTGAGACCCTGTGCTAACATAAATTCCTCTCCTGCACAGGTTGCACAGCAACCAAAACCTGTTGCAAACTTCCAGGGGCCACTTTCATCTCAAGGGGAATTTTCCAAGCCCACCGTACTCTTTTTGATGAAACCATTGCAATTTTTATTTATATTTGGGGTCCTCAACGAAAGCATGGCCTTTTAGTATATCACTGTAAAACAACAAAATTTAATTTTAAATCTGCAGAGCAGTGGCATGGAGAAAAACCAGCAGCATCTCATCATCAGCTGTCCTGTGTCAGCCTCACAAACCGGTGCATGGTCCTGTGCTCCCACCTCTCTGTGGAGTAGCTGGGACCTTTGCAACTTCATGCCTAGAGGAATCAACCCCAGCTCTAAGTGCCAGCTGTCATTTGCTCTTGACAGTGGAGGAGACAGTGGAGTGGATAATCTCATCATTACGAGATTGGAAAGGACTGCAGGAGGGTTTATGTGCCCTGTGACTGACAGCATCTTTTCCCAGCAATGCTGGTTCAGAGCAGAAAGGGAATATTTAGTTCCTAGCTTCCCTAGAAAAAAGGGCTTAGCCAGGGTTTGTGTACAAAGATTTGGAAGAGAGAAGGATGTGCAGCATGGTCCCTCAGTGACCACCTAATTCTCTCTAAGGGCTGTATCAGTGTAGGTCCTTCATAAGAGGGCTTGAGCTGTTCTACTTCTGGGCATATTTATACTATTCACTAACAAAATAGGGAGGTACTGCTTAAAAAGACATTGAAACCCCAAAAGACGAAGAAAAGATTCGTGCTTAGTTCTTTGCTGACATTTCAAAATTTGTGATCAGTTCTTCCCTCTCACCCTGTCTGGGGGCAGTGCAGATGTAGGACATATTGTGCAATGTAGATGCATCAAAAGGAGAGAGAACAAGGGAGAGGAAGGGGAAGCAAGCAGACTTCTCCCACTCTAGCTCTAGTGGTTGCAGAACACCTTGCCCAAATTTCCTCTGCTATCAGTGGAGGCACTTAGAGAATCCAGTTCTCTACTTCGGCCACAGCTTGAGATTTGTAATGTGACAGGGACAGGTCTAATCCAACAGCAGGAGTTCTGCTCCAAGGCCTTGTTCCTGTCTTATAAAGACCAAGAGAAGCATCTGGAAGCAAAATCAGGGCAGGTCCCTGTCTTATTCTTTGAGGACAAAGCAATCTTTTGATGGAGAGAAGGAAATGAGTGCAGTCGTCTCAGCTCCACCCTAGGTACTAACCTAGGTCGTCAGGCTTCTGCTAATGACTGCAGTCTGGACTTCAGGGCATATTGGGTGACTAATTCCTGCAAAGAAGACAGTGCAGGGAGCCTTGGTGCACTATTTTGCTTAATAGCTCTATTGAGCAAGTTTTCTCATACAAGGAAACCCTTACATAGTGGAGAAAAACTACTTTTTCAAGTAGGAAGAAAATAGCGGAAGCTGCTGAAATTAAACTGTGCAGGAAAACATTCCCCATTATTTTCTTCGACCACATTGTTTTGATTTTTAATAGACATTTGGAAATGTTCTGTTTCTAGAGAGAACATTCATATGAATCTGCTACCGGAAGCAAATGTCACAGAAAATCTACCACAGGATTAGAGAAGTCAGGAAAAGGGAAATCAGTCAAGTCAATATTGATAGGCACAAATCTCTGTTTAGTTTAGTTTTATGTCCCACAAAGAAGGGGAAGGGAGGAGGGAGTTCCAGGGAGCCTTTCTGCATGCAGTGTTTGCTTTTATTGGTAAGGATTTCCAGGATTTAAGTTCCCATCCTGACTCCTGAAAGAAGGAGAAGTTAAAAAAAAAAAAGTAGTCCATAAACTTCTTGTCACAAACACTCTGAAAGGCAACCACCCACTGGAGTCATGTGCTGTAAGTGTTTGGATAGATTAAGCAATTTCAGCCACCTAATTGTCTTGCAAATACCCTTTTATTATAGTTGTGAGCTTAGGGAGAGGAATACCATGAGGAACCTCAGACACCCGAGCAGAGCAGGCTTTAACACCACACAGCTACTCCTGATTTGCATCCCGGGATGAGAACTGGGCATTATGTTTAAGCCCACAACATCAGTAATAAATGTATCATGTGTGCTCTGCTTTTCACACTCCCTCTATAATCTGATTCAAGCACATGTGTGCTCTATTCAACAGAGACCTATTTTTTTCCCTTGTATAGTTCAGGCCTGAGGTCACCTACAATATGAGACAATGCCAGTACAATATTTCTTTGTATCAGACTTGCCAAAACACCACAACTCTCCACTGTGTTTAAAAAGAGGAGAAAAGAAAAAAAAAAGAAACCACAAAGAATTTTTATATTCTACAACCCCAATCAGGAGGCAGAAGAAGCTGCCAAATTATATGATAGAAACTCCTACGCACAGAACCCAGTAGACTTGTAAACTGAACTTCTGTAGCTTTTCAATTGTAAATCCAGATGCTTTTATCCACAATTCTTTTCAATGACCTTTCACTTGAAAGTCAATTTGTCAGTCTGCTTACAGTGTCTGAAGAAATCGTCAAAGCCACAAGACGCGAGTTGTTCTGAGGATGATGTTCCTCAGAAGTGAGGCAAAGTTGCTACACTTGTTTCCTGAGCTGGGGTGCTCACATCTTGCTTCTGCCTGTAGGATTTGAACACGCTCCTCACTTCAACCAGCAGCAGCAGCGGCACAAATCCTTACCCCTCATCATCTAAAGAAAGGAAGAAGAATGGAAGGAAAATGATCCAGAAGCACAAAATCAAAGCCATTTCTAGTTACTACCCTGACCTCCACTGAGGGAACCCCCTTAGTTAAATCTGGTCCATTATGCAGTTGAACAGCTTGGGTTACTCTGAAGGCAAACACAGCTTGGATGCAATGGAAATCATAAAATAAATAAATCTCCAACACAGATGAACTTGGTCTCCAGCTGCAGGGATGGGTGCACAGAATGGTGCTGGGCTTGGATCCCCCCAGCTGAGCACTGACACTGAATCCCCCACCCAGGTGGAGAGAGCAGCACAAAGGATACTGATGTCAGCATCCAGTCCTAGTCACTGCAGCACTCCCTGGCAGAGAAAGCACAGAAACATCCATTTGGAAGAAGAATCCAAGAGCTCAGATATGTTTCCTCCTTCCTCTCTTGGGTTTAAAAACAGTTTTCAGAATTTCCAAAGTTCAGGCTCAGTTGTGTTTCTGGGATTTTCTGGGTCTGGATGAACCAGAAATATGTGAAAGCAATATTTGGTGAGGGTTGGATGCTCTTACTTTGTTTTTGTGGTCTATACAGAACCTTCCACACTGTGAGGACATAAAAAAGAACAAGGAAAGTTGCTTGCTGTGGGAGAGTATTTTAATGTGTGGTTTCTAACATGGAGGAAGTTTACATGTAAGTTTTGAGAAAAAGCTTCTGGCTGGTTCTAATTATCACCTACCAGTTGATTCCATCAATTCAAAGGGTGGTTACACTTCCAAGTGTTGATTAATTTTACTGTTATTAATTCCTGTTTATTTTAAGTGCTGACAATGTAATCAGTCTGATGAAGAAAACAGAACTAAAACTCCTGCACTGCTGAGGTCCCAGGCTACAGGATAGGAATCAACAAACAGATGATATGAGTGGGTTTGAAGAAAGTGCTGATATTTTCAGAAGATATTTCCCTCTTCCCCTTTTAGCTAGCAATGGTGGGGGAAAACACATGTAGCTAGTGGGAGCTTCTGTTCATGAGTCATGAAGAGAGAACAGAAAGGGGGCACAGAAAAAGGAGCAAAAGACACAAAAAGCAAGAAAAGCTGACTGGCAGTCTCCAAATAAGGAAGACTAGGAGAGAAAGAAAGAAAAAAAATTATAGAGCATCAGGTGATGAAGAACTGCCCAGGGTGAGGGCCACCAGAGCCATGCATTTCTGGTAGGGAGGACAGCAACAGCTGATGTTTGGGAAACAAAATCCCTGTCTTTGGACTAATTCTCCAGGTATCAATGAAAATATTTAACACTGGATGGGAAAAAGGCCAGCAAAGATGACAGTTATTCCCAGAGATGAGAAAATCAGTCAGTATAGAGCTGGGCTTGCCCTCAGCTAACATCCAAACCTTATATGGAATAAAATGAAAAATGTCTCAGGTTTGGAAAAGAAAAAGAAACTGGGTGAATTTGGAAGCACAAGTACAGGAGTATCATGAAGAAATCTGTTCTTCTATTACTGGCTCAGTCAAAAACAAGCAGTATTGGAAAGCTCACAAGAGAGTCTGTGTCTGTGTGATTCCAGTCTGATTTCTACAAGAAAAAGGGGTCAAAAGTTTATCCAAAGTTTAACCAGTATCTGAACTTTCCAGAGATGAGCTAAACTGAACCTCTAACCCAAACCACTCCTCCAAATGTGATGTTATTTCGACCCACTTTTTCAGTTAACCCACTTTATGCTCAGTTATTAGACTGCCTTCACCCTGTCTGCTCTTGCTTACTAACTTGCATCTTTGGAGTTAATATTCCTACTGTGGGGATGCAGAAACTGAGGACAAAGTGAAAGGCATTGAAACACACTCTCCTCCCACTTGCTTTCCTTGTACTCTTTCCACTCGGCGCTTTGACGCGCACCTGAAACTATTTTGTCTGTCCTTTGCAATCGGGTACGTGGTTCAGCAGGCTGGATGTGGGCTGGACAGCTGCGCTCACCCAGGCTGCTGTGGCTGCTTCTTTCCCTGCCAGACCTTTGATCTCAGTGCTGTGTGGTGCTTTCTTGCTTTCCTGGTGGATCTTACATGGTGCCTTTGCCTTTTAACTGCCCACCGGCAGGGGCAGGGGCAGGGGCAGAGTGATCTCTGTGTGTCCCTCCACTTCAAGGAAAAGTCCAGCAAGGGAAAACCATGGCTGGAAAAGCACACAGGCACAGTGCCTAGTGAACAAAGGAGGAAGAGTGGGGTCCCAGGGGCAGACTGAGATGGGGAGATTACTGCTTTTACCCCAGAGTGCCTCCACTGGCATCTACAGGTTCTGCCCAGGGCTTCTCTGCAACACCTGTACATCACCAATGTAAGAAGAGCAGTAAATTCCATCTCTTGAACATCTCAATGTAAGGTGCAGTTTGAAATAGCAGAACTGTATTTCAAACCAGCCAGGCCAGCCTAAGAAGCAAAATAAGTTCTTCTTGTGAAGCAGTCCTCACATAGTTGAGCAGTTGTATCTGCAGAGGTGCTGCTTCTTCACAGACACAAGCCACATACTCTGCAGCAAAAATCTCAGGGTTTCCACACAGACATGAGATTAAAAGCAAATCCTCAAAATTATTTAAGCTCCGAGAGAGCAAAACCCAAAAAATGAACTCCAAAGCTGTATAAATTTAGAATCCCTAACTCAGGTCAGAATTTAATCCTTAGACTTAATCTGTAAATTGAAAAATGTATTAAAAGCAGGGGGGCTCTGAAGTTTATTCCAACAGATACTGGAAATGTATGCCCAAAAAATTGCTCAGATTCCTCAGGCAATTGTATTTTTCTAGCTGAGTTTCAATAGCAAGAAGAGATGCAACTTATAAAAAGATACCACTTCTCTTCTGTCAAATACTGCACATTCCAGAGGGCTTGCTCATGCTACATCCTTCCCTATGGAGCTACTGCCTAACTTTCCCAAAGCTGATATTAATATCACAGACCATTATAATACAGTTATTTTCATGGAAGCCTGGGAGGAAGTCACATGGCATTAATTGGTCCCTGGTGCCCATAAGGTCTCCATTTAGTTTGTTGTTTTTACTTGCATAAGCAGCAATGAAGTGAAAAGCTGAGGAAGTAGCAGTGATTGTCTTAAATGAGTAATCTTTTAGTACCTGATTTGCTAATGAATAATTGCTCCTCTTAATTGGATGAGTGTATTTATTAGACAGTTTGAGGGGACACACACACCCATTCTCTACCAGCCAAACTGTGTTTTCACACCTTCTCTGCACCTGCAAGGGCTGGACTTCCTCGGGTACTGGTGACAGTGTCCTCTGTCTGATGCCCTTGGGCCAGGCATTATCCCAGCTCCCTGTCAGGGGGGAGCAGGGTGTGGTGGCTGTGCAGGCATCTTCCTCTGCCTGTGTGCTCTGCTGGGGAACTGAACACAGTATTAACACACATACGCACACGAGACCACCACAAGGGGCCTTTCTGGCCAAATACTTCTGCTCCTGTCACCTGCCAGTTCAAAGCAAGTATCACTCTTCCACTGGTGCTGCTGCCTGTTGCCACATGAACCACATGTGCCCGATTTTGAGACAGCCGGAGCCAAGAGTGTCAAACTGGTCTGGCTAAAAACCTGGCAGCATGTGTGCCTGTGTGTCCTCTGGAAACAGGACACCCTGGGTCTGACTTAGCAGCACCAGTGCAGCAGAGAGGTGAGGAAGGGCACAGTCCTGCATGCAAAGGGCGTTCCAATTATTTGCAGAATTTGTTAAAAAAGATCATTCCTGTCAAACATTTTCTTCAGTAGCAGATTTTATGTTGACCTTTTTTCTTTTTTCACAATTCATACTTTCTGCTAAATGTTTTCGCTTTTCCTAAGAAATATTACTGTCAGCTCATAGGAACAGTAATTTTTCTGCCTCAATCTTCTCAAGGATTTAGAAGTCCCAGCTAAACACTTCCTCCAATATCATCCTCAGGGAGGACTGCCACAATGCACCATAACATCCTTCCTTCAAGACAGGGAGTGCTTACAGGTTAGGAGGAATGCACAGTGTCAGTCAGTTGGGAATGTGCTCATCTATTTACATGAATCAATACCTGAGGCAAGTAATCCCCACAAGATGTCATAGCAACATTTCCTAATTGAAACTTTCTTCTTTCCAATATCCCCCAACCCTGAAGTTTTTACAATTGGTGGTATTTTGGATAAAAACCCAGGTTTTCAACCATCTATGAGAAAAAAAGTATTTTGCCACTTCTTTTTTAATGGAAAAATGGTATTCGTATATTTTTGTGCCTAAATTTCTGCCACAATAGATGTAAAAGAAAATCTCAGGCAAAGTGAGTAAAAGGCTGCATCCTTCTAATCCACTGAATTCTAAAACTGTCCTGATGTTTTTGAGCACTGACACTGTGAGATATTCACTGCTGGACATTTTAACAATAGCATCCAACTTTTGCCATGTTCACTTCAGCTGCTTCCGGAGCTCTCCTGTTGCCAAAAACCTCAGTTTCTCTTCTTCCCATCAGAAAAGGGTTCCTATCTCATCATCTACAAAGCTTGCATACTACAGTCATGCCTAATCAATAAACAAAAAATCTTAGTAGTGTCAAGAACCAAATATTAGTGCTGATGGAAATGTTTTCAGCAGGTTGACACTTCACCAAGCAATGCTCCTGAACAGTATCAGGGCCTCTGAAAAGTTATAGATTATCCGTGCCCTGGCTCTTCCAGCCTTTTTCCATGGTCCTGCCCCTTAAAATCATGGGATTGTTTAGATTAGAAAACACCTTTAGGATTATTGAATCCCACTGTGAACTCAAAACTGCCAAGGCCACCACCACTAAACCATGTCTGTATAGGCCACATCTACACATCCTTTAAATAACTCCAGGAATGCTGGATCCAGCACTTCCCTGGGCAGCCTGACCTAATGCTTCACAACCCTTCCAATGAAGAATTTTTACTAATATCCAGTTAAACTTCCCTTACTGTAATTTGAGACCATTTCCTCCTGTCCTCCTTTGGGTGACCAAGGAACCCATTAGAAGCAAAAAGTCCTTACAAAAGAAAAGGCTGGGGTTTTTATCTGAAATCAACCATTTCAGTGCAATTCCATTCCGTAAAGATCTGAAAGGCTTTTTTGTTTTTATTCCAAAGCTGAATGAAAACAATTTTTGAACTTCAACAGTTGTTACAAAATGGAATTGTCATCTTGTGGACAGCACCACTGAGCATATGGTGTTACTGTCAAATAAATCTCGTTTAATATCAAAATGAAAAACATTGCACTGATTGCATTCCACAGTATATTTTTAACTCACTCAAGCCCTATCTCTTCTCATCTAAATAGACCTTTCAGGGAATCTCAGAGATTTCCTGCAGAACTGAGACTATTCTGCTGTGCAATGTATTTTGCTATGCAAGCTATCATCTTTGTTACAGCATTTGCGTTGCTTTGCAAGGACTACCACAACAGGAAACAGTCTGTTTTCTTCCTCTTCCTGGGAGCATTGGACATCTTGCAAGAAAGTTTGTCCACCAAACGGTTTTGCTGTTCCAAGTAATTTGGATTATCTAGACAAATATTCTTATTTTTTTTCTTAGGTGCTCAGTCACATCAAAGTACCCCTGCATTGTTAATGTGCATTTAAATATTTGCTGAAGAAAGATCCTTAGATATCCAACCATGGTTGGCTAACTATGGAAAATTGTGCCTTCACTCCTGCAAATATCAATGTGAAATTCCTTGTAGGTTTCAAATCTAAGGTAAAAAAATGTATTTTAACATATTTGAACTTGATGTGACTGTGAGGTACAGCAGTGTAACTATATCCATTATACCTGAGCAGAGCTGAGGTTCAGGGAGCTGAAAATTCACATCCTTGAGTATTTTGGTGCCTTTAATTTCAAGAACTGAACAAATATAGGTCTTGAGAGTTATCCAGAAAATCAGGAGCAAAATAAAGAAGTGACCTGAGGTTTCTCAACACTCAGCTCAGGTGAGGCAAACACCTGCATCATCTGTACCTTCCTCATCCTAAGAATGTCTAGCTGTCCAGTAAGCTCTGAAGCTAAAGCACTACGCTTCCACCCTGCATTTCTTTATTTTTAAAAGAGATATAAAATACTTTTTCTGTACTTTGTTTGCATTCAGTTTTATTTTCAACCTTTTTTGTTCTTTCTGAAATAGGAACTGTTTGCATACAGACCGAGCTGAACAAGTAATTTTAGCTTCCTCTCTCTCAGTTTCTCTTTCTGGACAGTGAGAACAGTGAGTCTTCTGTAAAAGTACTGATTATCTATGGATACAAAGAGTGATTCAGTCAAATTTTACCTGACACATCCCAGTATAGATCACATGTTCTTTCTCTGTACCTATGTTTGGGTCAAGAGGTACAGGAAAATCTGTATTCGCAAACTTTGCATCACGATTTAAGGGGCTACATCTTTATCTGGTATTAACAGGCATAGCTCCATCCACAAAGCTCTAACAACCAGAAGACCTATGACTGTAGAAAGCAGGAGAGGCATGCAATGCACTTCCCAGGGTTTTCTCCTGACTTGAGCTCCTTTTGTCCAACACTTAACAAGAGGCCCAAGCTAAATAGGACACCAGAGGGCAAAGGACAAAGGAATGATACTAATTCACAAACAGCCTCATAAAACTATTCTTGTAGGCCTTTTTAAAAGTTTTAACTGTCTGCCAAATGGATGAGGTCACCATGAGCAGTCAGCAAGTCTTGCTATGCAAGAAAAAGGTCTGCTCCAATTTTGCTTAAATCAGTAGAGGGGTAAATTCAATAGAGGGGATCAGAGTCTGGCTACTGCACTCCTATTTCCTGACCAGGCAGTCACCACAAGTGGACTAATTTGTGCTTCAGTCTTAACATAATGGTGTCCATAGGTTAAGAAAATACACGTGATCTAAAGGTTGTTTCCATAGGATGCTGATTCCCAGTTCAGCAAAGGACTTCAGGATGTGAAAGTGTCATAGGTTTAGTTTGTCATTACCTGCTGCTTCACACAGAAAGGACCTGCCTTGCCCATGGGGAAAGAGCCTTTTGTACTACTGTGGGTCAGGGTGCTCTCAGTGTTTTCTTGTCTTCACATAAGCTATCTCATGAAGTAAATAAAAAGGATTGCTGAAGAGCTCCACCTGCTCTTCTCTTTTCAATGGGGAGGAAAGCAATTTTTTCTTCACAGCTTTTTGAATCTCATAAATACATTGTTTGCATACCAGATTACTGTTCAGTTACAGATCATAATTTGTTCAAGTATATCTTACATTTCCATTTTTGCATTTTGTCATAACTTTCCCATTCCACATTTATCAAATAAAGCTTAACCAACAGCCTGGGTTTTGTTTGTTTGGTGTGGCGTGGGTTTGCTTTTTTTTTACAACCACAAAGTTTACTTTATTTATTTATTTATTTTATTTTATTTTTTTATTTATCTGGCAAATGGTATGATTTTTTTTCTCACATAATTTTCGTTGTTCCCTTTTCCAGTTCTCTTTCTCCCTTGCTAAATTCATCAGTCCATTAAGCAATGAGCCTGTTACCTCTCTATAGCACCCCCCCCCAAGGATCATTTCATCTGTCACAAAGATTCAACAGTGAAGTAGTTAGCATTTTATACTGTTATTTTTTAACAGAAATAATAAGGACAGTTTTATGAGGTTGTTTGTAAATTATCATCTATAATTTTCCCTTTGTCATCTGCTCATTCTGTCTGAGACCCTTGGCAAGAGAAGAAGCAAATGTGAGCAGAGTGCAACTGATTATAAAACCTTGGGAAATGCTGTGCTTGATTTTGTTTCACTCAACAGCTAGAAGAAAAGGAAGCAGCTTCTATGGTGGTGCTAACTTATGAATGCCAGGTAAGGATTAAGTAATTCAGCCAGATGAGATAGTTAGTGTACATATGCTCTGATGCAAATAGGGAGAAACAGGTTTACCAAGCTCTTCAGAATCACTGGCCTGGTTAAACAAGGTTGATCTGAGACTTGAATGCTCGAGTTTTGATGTGGCAAACCTGCTTAGTTGAGAAAGTGGCTCTGAGAGGTCCAGAACTGATGGAGTCAAGTCCAAGGAGTCCTCGCCAGTGCAAATTTTTTGAATGCTACAACTCATTCAAAAATTGAGCTGAGACTCATTGTCTCAGCTCATTAGCTTTTCTTCAATAAGAACACTAGCAATGGGATTTTGTCCCTTTAGACCTTCTGTCCTCTCCAGTTTCTACTGAATTGAACTGCCAGATTCAAAAGTAATTGATGGGAAGGACAAGCAAATACTCACTCGTGCACTGACACAAGCACATGCAGAGAACACAATCACACAAACTCCATTTCCCTAGGAGGTAAGACTAACACTGAAGTGTTTACATGAAACAGCAAAGCAGAGCAGCCAGGCTTTGAGGCTTTCAGCTAGTTCCCTGTCTTCTGTAAATCAGTGTGGAGGGCAATGGAGCAGTACCAATTTGCACCAATTTGGGTCATCTAGCTCTATTCTTGACTAGTCCATTGTATATCCAGTCTTTGCAAAATGAAAATGTCAGGGTTTTGAGGCCAGGATCAAAGATGTGATAGAAAGAAGGTTTTCTAGGAAATTGAAAACCCACAAGGGATAGAGCATGAAGGCTAAATAATGTTATTTTAAAGTAATGGCTACAACATTTTCAGGAAGTTTGCTTTCCCTGGATACATCCCATTTTAAGGCATCACTGTTCAGTCTCATAAAGAACGTTATTGCTGACAAAATAACCTCCAGTTCTTTTTTGCTGTTTCAATTACTGCATTGATCAATCTGAAATCTCTGTTTGCTTGACATGACTGAGAGTGTAAATTATCTGAAACGTGATACAGTATTGCAAGATGATTCTAACCACTCTTCATATCTTCTTTCCTTTCTTCAGAAGGAATTATGTTGAGCCAAAAAAGAAAATTAAACATGGTTTAGGGAAGCACCTACAACTATTANCACCTAAAACTATTATGGCCTCCCTTGATTCAGTGTCCTAAAAAAAAGTACTATGTTGTGTTCCATTTAATAACAAATTTAATAACAAAACAAAACAAAACAAACAAAAAAAAAAAGAACCACCAAGTAAGTTCCTCTGGCCACAGTTTATTAGGCTGTCTTTGTCTCCAAGTGATTTATCTTTGAGGCCTTTGCTGCTGAATTTCTGTATATATAATTGTGTTTCCATTTTGGAGGAAACCATTGTCAGGCAGGAACCTGAGACAGTGATACAAGTTACACTTATTTCTACATTTCATATCCTTCCAGGTAACTGGAAATTTTAGCTAAGGTTCTTTGTAAAGAGACAAAAAATGAGGCCCAAAATGAGTTAAGATTCATGCCCTCTATGACATAAAAACTAGCTCTTAAGAAAAGGATGTCATCTAAAATGGCAAGTAAATGTGTTTGTAGCATGTCCAGTGTAGCAAAAGTCAGTAATGTGGATATTGTGCAGGTTGTCTGAGCATTTATTAATTGACATTACTGTGCAGTGACCAAACACTGGAACAGTTTGCCCAGAGAGGCTGTGGAGTATCCCTCACTGGGGATATTCACAAACCATCTGAACATAATCCTGTGCCATGTGTGCTCTGGGGTGACCCTGCTTGAGCAGGGAGGTTGGACCAGATGACCCACAGTGGTCCCCTCCAGCCTGACACACTCTGTGATTATGCTATTCCATGTTCTGCAGAGGTCAAATATATCTCCTGTAATGCCAAAAAACCCCATAATTCATATGTCAAAGCATGACATGTATGAAAATGATAACCAATTTTTGCTCAAGTTTTTCATTAACCAACAGGCTTTAGGCTTTTTTCAGTTTGTTCCTTCTTTCCTCATGGTTGCAAGAACTACAGTAGAGAAATGAAGATTGTACCTACCTGACCAGATTTTGGTCCAAGAAATCATACTTCCACGTGTGAGAACATGTAACCACTTGGTCATTGGTTATGACAAAGCACAAATCATCTTATTCCTTGCCCCACACCCAGACCAAATTCAAGGTACTTCATGTCAAGTCTCTGCACTCTGTTGTTTTTTCTACTGACAGATTGTGTGAGTAGAATCTGCCTTTCCAAGAACTGCTGGGAATGTCTTCTTCTAAGGAGACATTTCATACTCTACAAAACAGTTTTCCTTCAGGAAAACATGTAAAATAGAGATGACATCTGCTCAAAATCCAGGATCAATGCACCCTTAGACTCCTGTAAGTGTTCAGGCCCGTTTTCAAAACTTGGGCACTCTCTCATCTGCTTGATAACAGTAAGTTCATGCTGAAAGTGCCTCTGAGGAACTTTATGAAGTGGCTAATGGGCATCATTTCAGCTGTTCCTGCTCCTGCCAACAATGTCAGCACCCTGATGCAGCGTGAAACAGCTCTGTGTTTTTCAACCCTCTCTTCACTGCTGCTTCCTCATGAATCCAAGTATCCTTCCAGCATTTCCCACAAGGACACCTTGTTACCCACAGACATTTGAACATATGTAAGTATGGTTGATACTGAGGAACTCCTTGTGCAGACTGTCTCCTACCTCTCAGAACATTTCCAAAATATCTGTCCCAGTTGTTAAAGAAAATGAAGCTGTGTGGATAGGAAAATTGTCTGCAAAGATGCAATGTTTGGCTTCTTTCCTCAGATCCAGAATGTACTATGTGTTCCTTGGATAATGGACAACGTGTCGGGTAGTTCCAGATAAGGTATCCAATAACTCTATTTTGTGTCCCCACTTTTTTTGCCCTTGTTCCAGAGAAAATTGGACAAGTGCCTGAGAAATAATTTTATTGTGTGGAGAGTTACTATGAAAACGTACTCTGCTATTTTTCATTGACCTCTAAAATGAACTCCCTAATTAAGTGCAAATGGGAAACTGACTTGGAGCAGGTTGTCTCTAATCTTGGACAAGACAGACACAGTAAAGTTTATGAACTTGATAGACTGAAGCTGCCAAAAGTCAATTTTGCTTTTCTTCCATTCACTGCACATAGAATATCTGTAACATGTTGCTGAAAAATATAAAAAAAGGGGATTCCTTAGACATCTGTTTGCACTGAAAGTATTTTAAAAAAGGGAAAGGCAGATGATATTCCAGATGATAAACATTTGTGCAAATTAATCTTTTATGCAGTAGCTTTTATCTTCTTCTTAAAGAATCTTTTCTTCTTACTGAGTTGCACCATTATGTAAGAAATTGCACTGATATAAGAAAAAAAGTTTCTATATGCTGTGAAACTTATTCCTCCTAAACTTACATGTAAGGGAACAGTTAATAGAGAAAAAGAAGATTAAAATAGTCTGCAATATGCAAATTTCAGTTCCTGCTAAAAGTGAACCTAAGTTTATGGTAAAGTTATAGGAAAATATGAGTTCATTACAAAACGGTGGGTGTATGTATGCTAGTAGAGCTACCAGAGATTTACCACTTCAAAAATGATGAACAAAATTTTATGGCACTGTCTCACAAGGATATGCCAGGCCAAGAGGGAAGTGATGTAAGAACAAAGAACCCACCGCATGGGTGCTCTCCTTCTACGCAGCCTGATCGATGCCAGCCCAATATTGGAGAACCACTTGAAGTCCGAGGTGGGAAGCTAGGCTTGAGAATGCCCCAGGAGGTAGGGTAGGTAATCCTACAGGGTGCTGTGCCTCCAGGAGGTCCCCGTGGGCGCCCTACACTCACGCAAGGCACCGATGTGGTGGGCAGGTGCCGGAGCTCCTTTAGCTCAGCCTCAGACACTGCTCTCTTTGCCCAGCCTTGCTTCTGCTCTGTTTGTAGGCTGACCACAATCTTGTGCCTGACCCTTGTTTTATGGCCTTGATCTCCAGGCTAAATCCACTCTTGCCATCTCCACAACATTCTTTCAGCTCATGTGCTTCACGAGGGAGGGGGCACCGCCGAGGCAGATCTGACATCAGGCCAGGGCACTACAGAGCGTTTCTCTTACTACTAAACTGTAGGGCATTAAGAGTAATGGAAAGCAAGAGGAATCCAAACACAACTGTGAAAGCTAAGATAACTGAAATATGGGCCAGAGAATGAATTTAGCTTCTGTCTGAAAAATTTCAGGATTTTTTTTTCCCCAGACCTCTGGCTACAGCTATGTGGCTGTGTTTCTGGCAAAAACCAGAAGTAGCTCTGCTGTTATCAGTGTGAATCTGATGGAAGATCAGGCTCAGATTCAAGAGATTTATCCATCTGCTTTATCCAAAAATATGTAGTCATCGTAATCTGAAATGTATTTTTTACCAATTCATGTACATTAAAATGCTGTTAAGTAAGAGAGATATGAAGTCTTTTCACCAACCCTTATAGCACATCTGCTGGAAAGATCACCTTTCATCAGAAAGGAACGCTTTCTTTATGAGTGACAAAACTCCTTTGAAACCCTTATTTCCCAGGGACGTATTTTTCCCTAGGAAAAAAAAAGTTACTTTTGCCCCACGGGTCTTTCCTAATAAGAACTTCATTTGGCTCCTTGACTTCACCCTTCATTAGTGACTTGTCAGGCTTCTTGGGAGTAAAAATAAAGGGTCATTTTCCTCTTTTAAATTTGCAAGCAGAGATGATCTAGAAAGTGGAGTTACAAATGCATGAGGAAACTGAGGCTTCTCTCACTGCAACAGACCTCTGTGGTAAATGACAAATTTACAGCAATGCAAGTGATACGAAAAGGAATATCTGCAGCGCTTTAGGATGAAGAAATAGGGCAAGGAATGTCAAGTGACATGAGAAGGGTCACTAAGGCAGATTCTGGGGTAGGAATTTACACTTCTGCACTGCAATGGATATAAATATTTACCTCATCTTGCTTTGCATTCAAGTGTTGAGTATCCAAACATGAGTGTGTATTGCATGTAACATAATTAAGGGCTGATTTCAGAGTTTTCTGAATACAAGGAGAGCGGAGCTTATTCTCTAACATAGATTTAATATCTGCAATTTGGCAAAATACTAACTTTCCACATTTAGCCCTCTCTCTTACAAAATGCTGATGGCCTCGATTCTCCTTGGTGCCCATAACCTTGTACCACATGGCCTAAACCACGGTAACATGATGTGCATAACCAAAGTGGCGCCTCACAAAAACACAGATGGCTCTTGCACTGAAGGTCAGTAGTGGTCACACATAGGCAGGAATGAGAGGACACTGCTGTAGAAGCTGCATGTCGAAACCATATCTGAATTTTACTCCACTACAAGGCTGCTCCCTAAAACTACTTTCAATAAAAAATGTCATCATTTGGTCTAGCGGGTCAAAACATGACGTGCAAGTCCATCTGTGCCATTCAAAGCCCTTTTGCTGCCCAACTTCTTAAATCTACTCTAATTTGGTTTATGTGTAGTTATTAGTACTTTGGTTTACACCATTTAAATCTTTCTTAGTACATTTCCCCTGTAAGTCAGCTTTCGCTTTATTTGTCCTGTCTTTGTCTTGATTTTGGCTCTATTGTGATCTTTCCCTCCAAATTTAATATAAAGGAGTTCCTTACGTTTATGGAACAAACACCTGCTGAAGTCCCTTGGGCAACTTGAGTCCAAGAAGAACAATAAAAAAGGCTTATCTTGAATGTAAGGTTTGGTAAACTGATTTCTAGTAATAGGCAGGAGTGCATCATGATTCCAAATCAGGGTTTTCCCCAGAGTGAGGCCTGAATGTGAGGTGTCATGAGAGCGTGAGAACACTTACCTAATAAACAGAGATCCCTGTGACAGTTTCTCCACTGATTTTTTCACCTCATAAATATGTCACTTTAACTCCATACTTATTTTTAAGAATTTTTTCCCCCAACTGTGATGAGATGGAACTATCCTGGAAGTATTTAAAGACTGAGCTAGTCTTCCATTTGTGCTCTTATTTGAGATAAAAAATGCTACTAAAAAAAAAAATCTGGTGCGATTTTAGGAAGATACATTAGACCATCATGTCCCATCTTCATTTCATCCTGAAGAGACTGGTTCTATGGTCAAGTGCTGCCATGTGAGAGAGAGTTCTGTTGGAGTTTGTCTCTGGGCTTTCAGAGCTGCAAATGCTTTGGAGAAACAGCAAGCAGTGGAAGGAGAAGACTGGAAATCTATTTTGGACTCTATCGCAGATTTCCTCTGTTGCTCTATAAACAAACATTTAGGTCCAGATTTTTAAAAGTCATCAATTAGGTATTTAACAAATTGGTTCTGAAAGAGTGATGGTTTGTACAAATGCTAATGTTGCACTCTCTCAGTTCACGGCTCCTGCAGGATTCTGCAGCATGCCCTATAAATA